>OX388305.1:38092488-38162922 GCA_947579605.1 Athripsodes cinereus
ATGATTGTCTAGGGGGGGGTCTGCTATTACAGGATACTCGAAAACTTACAGAAAGGAGTGATAGACCTTTTTACTGGGGACTCCACACTATAGAATACTAAATAAATTATCAGGTGTCAAGTTAATATCACATAAGATCTTTTGTAATACAAAAAAATCATGATATTTCTCTGTGACCAATAAAAGAAATTATGTTTTATAAAATTGCATATGGCGTTCCACTATTTATACATCAGTATAGTGAATGTTAATACCTCTTTTCCCTGGCAGCCTCCAATCACCCCCAGATATACCGTCAGGGAACACCAGGCAGCTAAGTTTGCTAGCATCGTGACTACTGTGCGTGTTGTGTGTATTATAATTTACAGTAGTTCTGTATAGTTTTACATAATCACTTGTTATTTTGTGGATAGGTTTCAAATATTGTTATTGTGTGGTTAAATATCCCAATTTAATGATACACTTAATGTCCAAAGTGATGAATCAAATTATGCGTGATGTTATATGATGTGTGTTATCTAGGTAAATTCTTGATTTTAAAATTTAATTTTTTCAGCTGTTGAGTAATTTCTTTAATTTTTTTTTTGAAAATTTGCCACAGTTTGCGGTTAATAAACAATTGAAAAATAGTTGGCCCTTCATCTATTAACGTGTCCTTGCTATAAAGCAGTGATTCCCAAACTATGGTAGGCGTACCACCAGTGGTACGTGACAATTATTTAGGTGGTATGCAAGCAGCCATGGCCATAGGACATACACATAGACCAGGCGCTGTGAGTAGTTGAGTGTGCAAAATGTGAGGACCGAGTTCCATGAATGCAGTTTGGTGGAGAATAGCTCAGAGAATAATAATATGGATCTTGCCGGATCATTTTATGGTCCAATTTTTTTTAGCCCCCCCTTCAAATTTGTATGAAAATCGATGAAGTACATTTTTATTTATTTATTAACCTATTTTGCTAACTTTATAATGTCTATGGTATATATAATAATTCAGTTTGAGCCGTCAGCGCAGCCTACTGCCGCATAGGTCTCCCCCATTTCTCTTTGTCTCTTGTCATTCGTGTCCACAGAGGTCCTGCCATCTTCCTCAAGTCATCTGACCACCTCCTACATGGTCTGCCTCTTCTTCTTTTTGGCATTTCCCTAGGAGTCCATTCGGTGACTCTTTTGGTCCACTTTTCATGGCTTTCCCTCCACATGTGGCCGACCCACCTCTATTTCAGGCTTCTGCTTTTTAGCACTGCATCCTCCAACTTTGTGGCTCTTCGAATGTCGCTGTTTTTTTTGTCACTTCTTTTATATCCCAGCATACTTCTTTCCATGCTCTTTTGACAGGTTCGTAGTTTCTGAAGGTGTCTGTTATTTGTCGCCCATGTTTGGCATCCATAGGATAGGTAAGATGCAGATGTTGAAGACCTTTCTCTTTGCAGCCATGGGGTAATTTTTATTTTTTAGTATTTCCTTCAGTGACCAAAACCTGTTCCAAGCATTTGTGACTCTCCTCTCCAATTCTTTATCTGTTTGATCTTTAAATCACATTATTTGCCCTAAGTAGGTGTATTGCTTCACATATTTTATATTTTCACCATCCACTATGATCGGTATTTCTGAATTATTAGTTATTGCCTTTGTCTTCGCTTTGTTAATTGTTAGACCTATTTCTTTACTTTTTGTTGCGATGTCTTGGATCATTGTTTGTAATGTTTGGGAATCTTTGGATAGCAATACCAAGTCATCAGCAAATCTGAGGTTATTTAGATTTTCGCCATCAATGTTGATGTCCATATTGTCCCAGCATAGGTTCTTGAAAATTTCTTCCAAAACCGCCGAGAAGAGTTTTGGTGAGAGTGGGTCGCCCTAGCGCACTCCTCTTTGTATTAAAATTGTTCTCCAAGTGATTCCAATTTTACTTGAGCTGTGCTGTTAGAGTAGATATTTCTTATAATTCTAGTATACTTATTTTCAATGCCTTGTTCTTTAAGGGCCTTCCAGATGTAATTGTGGTCTAGTGAGTCAAAAGCTTTGTTGTAATCTATGAAGCACATATATAGAGACTGTCCGTATTCTTGTGTTTTTTCTATCAATTGCTTTATAGTGTGCATGTGGTCAAGCGTGGAAAAGCCCGATCTGAAATTATAAATCAATAGCGTACCACTGAACTGAATTTAAAAACTTTTTATCTAATTATTTACTGTTAGACCAAGCTCTAGAGGGAAGTGAGTATGCAAAATGTGAGGACCGAGTTCCATGAATGCAGTTTGGTGGAGAATAACTCAGAGAATAATAATATGGATCTAGCCGGATCATTTTATGGTCCAATTTTTTTTAGCCCCCCCCCTTCAAATATGTATGAAAATCGATGAAGTACATAGGTACTATAAAGTAATTTTATTGACGATACTGCTATCCCATCACGGCATATTCCACAAGTGGGGTAGCCAGCTGACCAACCAAATGCAATAAACATGCAAGCTGCCCTCTCCGTGCCAAAAAAAATTGAAAAACATTGTTCCATATAAGTGTTTGTACTGTAGCTCTTAACAAATGTAAGGTATCTGATGTGCAGATCATTTCTTCAGAATATATTTCATCCATGTATGCAAAACTGTTAGAGGGGATGTGGAGAATACAGATAATGCCCACAGAGTGGAATGAAGGAAATATATGCCCCCTCCATAAGAAAGGGGATCAACTACTCGGTGGTAATTATAGAGCATCTTAAACACATCATATAAGGTGCTCTCAACCATTTTATTCAGAACATTGGAACCATTGATGGAAAAAAATCTTGAACTAGGAGGCTTCCAACGTTGAAGATCATGTATTTATCAGATAATCACAATGCGTTAGATCCTGCAGAAAACAGCTGAAGCAAGGTATCTGACGTACAGGTCACTTCTTCAGGTAATATTTCATCCATTTATGCAACTTTCAGAAGAGATTGAAGGAGACCCACCATCCACCCGGATAACTCAGAAGTCTGAGGACTTCCATTTATGGAGAATACAGATTATACCTATTATTATTATACCCAAATAATAAAAAGAAATGCGTCTAGCTGGCAGCAGCAGTAGTCATTTCTAGTCCCTTTTTCTAGTCTATACTCATCTTACGTTAAGCTGCTCAGTATTCACAAAACGCTCTCTAATGAGTCAGAATATATTTCTGCTCGGTGGTAATTATAGAGTATAACTCTCTTAAACACATCATATAAGGTGCTCTCAACCATTTTATTCAGAACATTGGAACCACTGGGGGAAAAAGTTTTTGAACTACATCAGGGTGGCTTACAACGTTAAAGATCACGTATTTATCAGATAGGCATGCTGCGTCAGATCCTGCAAAAAAACATCTGAATTCAATGTTGACACATACCACCTTTTTATTGCCCACCATCTTTCCACAAGAACAAAAACTACCCAACTAAACATCAGAAAACGGTGTCCTGGGGCCGTAGACAAACCGTTCTTAGCGATCGACTACTGGCGAACTTTTCGACAATCTTCCTACATGTACCGTGTAATTATGCGTTATTGTTGCAGTTATTGTCGAAAATTCGTTTGTAATCGATCCCCAAATGCGTGTTTGTCTAAGGAGTCAGAGATGAAAGTATAATGCTGAGTTCTGTTAACTGTTTGATGGCATTACCGCGGAACAAATGCTCAAGATTGACCTATTACGATGACTAGGTCACCTACAATGGGTGGATAGAGACCCAGCGAAAAGTATAATAGATGTAACCCCCGATAGACGAACGGGAATGTGAAGATCAAAGCTTTGGTGGATGAACGGGGTTGTAGCGGGCAGATGCTCAGCAGCTACTAAATGACATCCTAAAAGATATTCATTCGTACGAGAACCGTTGAACCATAGACCAAGACAATTTATGTTTCTAGTTCTTTCCACTAATAAATTTCCAAGCCGAATACATACGTATCAAGGCTGAGAATTAAAACATGAGACAATTGAATTTTTACAGCATGAAATATGTGAAAAACTTCCTCGAATCAGCTTGGTAGTTTGATTGTAATTCAAATCCCTCATAAAGTAAAGACCCTTGTGACCTGTAAAATTTTGTTGGATCGTCGAATCCTCAATAAAGAAAGAACATCTCGCAGCCATTTTTATGTGTGCATATTGCAGAGCATTAGAGTAAAAACATATTCTGACTCATTAGAGAGTAAAGCGTTTTGTGAATACTGAGCAGCTTAACGTAAGATGAGTATAGACTAGAAAAAGGGACTAGAAATGACTACTGCTGCTGCCAGCTAGATGCATTTCTTTTTATTATTTGGGTATAATAATAATAATAGGTATAATCTGTATTCTCCATAAACGGAGGTCCTCAGACTTCTGAGTTATCCGGGTGGACGGTGGGTCTCCTTCAATCTCTTCTTAAAGTTGCATAAATGGATGAAATATTACCTGAAGAAGTGACCTGTACGTCAGATACCTTGCTTCAGCTGTTTTCTGCAGGATCTAACGCAGTGTGATTATCTGATAAATACATGATCTTCAACGTTGGAAGCCTCCTAGTTCAAGATTTTTTTCCATCAATGGTTCCAATGTTCTGAATAAAATGGATGAGAGCACCTTATATGATGTGTTTAACCCTTAACCACTGACGTGTCATTTTGTTACACTGCCACTGACGTATGTACGGTATACGTACACGTACATAAGACCTCCTGATGCATCAATAGAGTGGAACTCTGGTCATTATTACATTACATTTATTTACACATATTAGACATTGAATAGGGAATACAAAAAAACACTTGTAATATTTATAAAAAAAACATATATTAATCAATAACCTTAGAGGTGATGAAATTAACATAGACATTTTTTTTTAATTAACACAAAAATAATCTTTGAAAATATGAACTTGTTTTTTTTGTTATATTGATAACAAAGGATTTTTTTAATTAGAAAAAAATCACAATTGGTAAAAATCACAATATAAGACACTTTTTAACAACAGTTGTTGCAGGTCGGTTTAGAGCACTGCAAGCAGATCGATTTATGGTAAATTTGACAGCCATACTGAGTTTGTCTGCAAACATATGACAATGGAATGTTGTCTTCAGAAGAGGCAGAATCTGAACCACAAGCAGGAGCCTCTTCATCATCATCCTCGGAAGACACAACGAGATCCGACTGAATGTAGTTATTTTCATCTGCCGATGATTCTTCGTCAGATTCACGGAGCCAAGATTCGATCCCCTCTTTGTTATTGGCACTATTCGCCCAAACTCGTATTTTTCTTGAAGTAGACGGCTCAGAAGAAGAATTAGGCCGCTTGCAATTCATTTTTTCGGCGCAAAATCAGTAATCACTATCTTTAAAAAAGTCACACTTACACTGACGCTACGTACCACATACGTAGGGTCATCAAAATCACCTATTTAGGGACGTGCCACGTGCCCACTCTCTAGCACCCCACAAGAGTCTCTTGCATATAGGAAACTACCAAAAAGGACGTGCAAAAATTCCCGCGCGAAATAAAGTTTTAAACGAAAAACCGTTTGCATGACGTACCACATACGTACGTCAGTGGTTAAGGGTTAAGATGCTCTATAATTACCACCGAGTAGTTGATCCCCTTTCTTATGGAGGGGGCATATATTTCCTTCATTCCACTCTGTGGGCATTATCTGTATTCTCCACGTCCCCTCTAACAGTTGTGCATACATGGATGAAATATATTCTGAAGAAATGATCTGCACATCAGATACCTTACATTTGTTAAGAGCTACAGTACAAACACTTATATGGAACAATGTTTTTCAATTTTTTTTGGCACGGAGAGGGCAGCTTGCATGTTTATTGCATTTGGTTGGTCAGCTGGCTACCCCACTTGTGGAATATGCCGTGATGGGATAGCAGTATCGTCAATAAAATTACTTTATAGTATGTACTTCATCGATTTTCATACAAATTTGAAGGGGGGGGGCTAAATAAAATTGGACCATAAAATGATCCGGCAAGATCCATATTATTATTCTCTGAGCTATTCTCCACCAAACTGCATTCATGGAACTCGGTGCTCAAATTTTGCATATTCACTTCCCTCTAGAGCTTGGTCTAACAGTAAATAATTAGATATAAAGTTTTTAAATTCAGTTCAGTGAAATGCTATTGATTTATAATTTTGTGTGTAGTACGCGAAATTAAAAGTTTGGGAACCACTGCTATAAAGTAATGGGTTTTCATACTTTTAAAGCAATTTTATAATAAATATTGTTTATCTGTCAATCATAATATCTAGCTGTGAGTTGTGAATATGTTTTTCTAATATATAAAATTCTCGTGTTACGGTGTTTGTTATCATACTCTTCCGAAATGGCTGGACCGATTTTGATGAAATTTTGTATGCTTATCGAGTAGGTCTGATAATCGGCCAACATCTATTTTTCA
The DNA here is from genome assembly GCA_947579605.1 of Athripsodes cinereus. Lineage (NCBI taxonomy): Eukaryota > Metazoa > Arthropoda > Insecta > Trichoptera > Leptoceridae > Athripsodes > Athripsodes cinereus. Next base: position 38,098,912 of record OX388305.1, read on the forward strand.
TACTCCTAAATGTTGAGGGTGTTCCACCACGATTTTTTATTCTATAGACAATTTTATTTTTATTTTTTTTTGTGGTGAGGCATTAAAAAATACATATAGCCCTAAATTTTAACTCTTCTACCACCAACCCCTATTTTTTTAATAGTGATATTAGTGATCTTGAAATAATGTATATGGCAAAACAACGTTTGCCGGGTCAGCTAGTAAAAATATAAAAATTTAAAATTCTGTATAATTATGAGTTTTACTGAGATTTTATTAAACTGACCCAACTCAATTAGACAAGAACATTACATGTTGAAATCTGGATTATTTTTAATACTTTTGTGAAGGCACTTTATAATAAATCCCATCTATTTTTTGAAATTTTTCCACAATATTTGTAAAATAAACTCACAATTGTAAATCTGTTTTATTTATACTTTCTCATCATCATCATCACCATCACACCGCTTCTATTGTATGAACATTTAATAATTGTAAATGTAATAGTGTTGTTTACTACTTGCCATTCTTTTTCTTCTTTTTTATTGTAGGAATTACTTTCCTTACTTCAAAGTAAATCTCATATGTTATTATCGGTATCTTCTTTTTTGTTGTGTATATTTTGAATAGCACCATCCACTTGGACTCGGGAAAGAACTTGGGAATGTGACTTTCATCCACTTGAAAGTTTTCGAGTACAAAATTGCCTTTCTGAAATAATCAATAACAAATAAATTATCAATAATCTCCCACTCTTTTTCATTATTTTTGAGATTCCTGTGAAGGTAGGTGAACTGAAAAAGTATATATATATAAGTATGTAAATGTAAACGCTAATATTCAGTTTAATATGAAAACCATAAAATTATCACAATACAGTAATATACTAGTAACAGCAACTAATCACATCACAGTCACCTATAACGAGTTCAAATGTCACACAAAGGAGTTGGATTCTATAATGAATAGTAGCTAAAAAGATGCATCGGTCACGAGAGGGTGATTTGTAGCTTATAACGGCAATAATCAGAGTGCACATACATCCCTCTGTGGTGTAGTGGTTAAGGATTGATAGAGAAAAACATAAGAAGTATAATTGTTGAAGGGTGTTTGTGTTCACCTGTGAAAATTCATATTAAATAATTAAAAACACTGTTATATTTTCACTATATTTATTTAAACTCTAATGTTTTTGCCCACTTAAATGGGCATTCTCAGGAGTACTCAAGTACTCTTCGTTCTTGAGTACTCCTGAGTTCGTCGGTAGCCTGGGGGTAGAGTCTCGGCCTTCAGAACAAGGGGTCCGTGGTTCGATCCCAGGTGCCGGCAAACTCCGCTTTCACGGCACAAGCTTTTAGCTTACTGTGAAAGGTGTATAAGGTTGTATTTGGGTTTATTACAAAAACCCAGCGAAAACATTAGAGTTTAAATAAATATAGTGAAAATATAAGTGTTTTTAATTATTTATAAATTATTTAACAAGAAGTATAGGTGGAGTTGGTGATTGTTGCCATGGTATAAAGCACTTAAGCCAGCCTAAGCCAATTCTTATGCGTCGGAATAACTAGTACTAACTTGCGAGTCATTCGTATCTTGCTATTGAATCATATTGTAATGTATGATCATATGGGTGTGAGTTTGAGGGGAACATTATTTTTCTTACCATGGGACAGCTTTCTAGGTTCATTACTTTCTTGATCATATTCAAAATGAAGTTGGTGCTGTTTAATAAATCACACAAGCTGTATTTGAAGTTAAATAAACTCTGCTTATATTGCTGATTGATCAGCTGGTGTCCAATCATCTCTACCTGGTAACAATCATATTATAAATTAACTGAAAGGGGATAAAAAGAAAAAATATATTTTGAGGAATACTTGACACATAAAGATCACAATATATGTGAATTATGATTCTTCAATCCTTGCTATCCGGTGATTGTGTAGTCAATACATATGCTTCTGTTTATCATCATTATTTTTATAAATTCAATAAATAGAAGGTTAAGATTTTAGGTAATCCTCAGTCATACATTTACGCATCGAATCAAAAAATTATATTAATAATAATATAACTTTTTGGGTACATCCAACGCATTTAGTGGAAATTGGGGATAAATTTACAAACACAATCAAAATATCTCACTAGTACAATCAAAATATCTCACTTGTACAATCAAATGCGCGATGTTTTATATATACCTGTGCGAAGCTGAGGCAGACCGCTAGTAGGAAATAAAATTAATTAACTTTATTATTATTGTTTTACATGTAAAACAGTTTTTGTTGTAAATAAATCACTATTTATGGAATTAAAATAGCTTTATTAATTTTTTAGTGTAAGGTCACACTAGTTTCCTGTTGCGCAGTTAAGTTATGATGTTGTGTACTCACTGTGACATTGTTGTACCAGGGCCTGATCACTGTTATGTTGAGGTTTAACTTTGGGCCAGAGCCCCTGGTCCTTGATAATTTATGCTCATTTACGACCACATACTCGGAGTCTATATATTTGAGGTCATCCCTCTCCATGTATATTTCTATGTGCTGCGACTGCAAAGAAGGGTTAACATTTCTGTTTGCACTAATTTTGAAATTCACATTTATGAACTCAATATTACCTCACTGGATTTGCACCCAATGAATGATTAATATTATTTTTAAAGTGTGTCATCGTATAGTGTAAAAAAATAAAATTCATTTATGTAGAACAATTATATTTAACTCAGATTTGTTTATAAATTATCTGCTGTACGTAATATAATATATTTTTTTTAGGTAGATACCTATTCATTTTAAATTTATAAAAATTCTTTCCATTATTTTTTCAAAATTGAAATTTCAGAACTACAGATGTTAAATTCTATGGATAACGATTTTAATTTCAAAATGTATACAAAAATTATTCTATAAATAGGCCAATCTTTGAAGAAACTTCATCGTTGGTTTTGAATAATTATTCATATTGTTTTATTGAACGCAACAACAAAAAAGGCGTTGATGGTGGATACAACATTTTTTTTTGTTATGTCAACACGTGACAGCGGAATTGTCATACAAACGGCACTTTCATACAAAAAATACAATTAAAATTTCCGACTTTTCCGTTTGATTTTCCAAGAATTTTCTTTCATGAAAACCATCTCCTGATAGTTACGAACACAACAAAAAAAGAATCAGCCAATTCGGTTCAGCCGTTCTCAAATTATGGGGGAACATACATGGTCAACTCATTTTTATTATATAGATTTGTTGCGTTGATCCTATGATTCGAGGTGTTGATTTTTTTTTTTTAAAGGGATCTGGGTTTTGTTATAAACCCAAATACAACCTTATACACCTTTCACAGTAAGCTAAAAGCTTGTGCTGTGAAAGGGGAGTTTGCCGGCACATGGGATCGAGCCACCGTTTATTTAATAACTTCCTTTACAACAAACAGTCATCACAGATAATAACAACTATGTAATATTAAAGCAAAACATAGACCAAAAAAGTTCACCTATATTACCCAAATACAAATCAGAGCGTTCAAAATATTGCAAATGACACAACAATGAATTAAACCCACTTAGAACATACTACAGACACATAAAGAATAATGAATGATGAAAAGCGTTTGATATCTTTTGATTTTGCTCAATGTTACATTGTGTAAATATTCTTCATAAATGAAATGATGAGAACCATGAGATCAGGGGCCTTAGACAAACCGTACTTAGCGATCGACTACTGGCGAACTTTTCGACAATCTACCTACATGTACCGTATAATTATGCGTTATTGTTGCGGTTATAGTCGAAAATTCGTTTGTAGTCGATCGCCAAGTGCATGTTTGTCTCAGCGGGGCAGATATGTACAATAGTAGCATTACAAAATAAGTTCATTTTTATTATATGGCTGTATTGCGTTTTGGTAGAGTTTTCTAGAATACTACTACTATACCAACATGGCAAATCCCACAAGCGAGGTAGCCAGCAAATTAACTGCAAGTAATAAACAAACAGATTATACTCTTTGTGCCATTTAAAACATTTTGGATGGGTGGCATACCTTATCACTGAAAAGTTGTTGTTAATTATCTTATTTATGAAGTTTATAATCTCCTGGTTGACAAACCGTACTTAGCGATCGACTACTGGCGAACTTTTCGACAATCTACCTACATGTACCGTATAATTATGCGTTATTGTTGCAATTATTGTCGAAAATTCATTTGTAGTACATCACCAAGTGCATGATTGTCTAGGGGGGGTCTGCTATTACAGGATACTCGAAAACTTACAGAAAGGAGTGATAGACCTTTTTACTGGGGACTCCACACTATAGAATACTAAATAAATTATCAGGTGTCAAGTTAATATCACATAAGATCTTTTGTAATACAAAAAAATCATGATATTTCTCTGTGACCAATAAAAGAAATTATGTTTTATAAAATTGCATATGGCGTTCCACTATTTATACATCAGTATAGTGAATGTTAATACCTCTTTTCCCTGGCAGCCTCCAATCACCCCCAGATATACCGTCAGGGAACACCAGGCAGCTAAGTTTGCTAGCATCGTGACTACTGTGCGTGTTGTGTGTATTATAATTTACAGTAGTTCTGTATAGTTTTACATAATCACTTGTTATTTTGTGGATAGGTTTCAAATATTGTTATTGTGTGGTTAAATATCCCAATTTAATGATACACTTAATGTCCAAAGTGATGAATCAAATTATGCGTGATGTTATATGATGTGTGTTATCTAGGTAAATTCTTGATTTTAAAATTTAATTTTTTCAGCTGTTGAGTAATTTCTTTAATTTTTTTTTTGAAAATTTGCCACAGTTTGCGGTTAATAAACAATTGAAAAATAGTTGGCCCTTCATCTATTAACGTGTCCTTGCTATAAAGCAGTGATTCCCAAACTATGGTAGGCGTACCACCAGTGGTACGTGACAATTATTTAGGTGGTATGCAAGCAGCCATGGCCATAGGACATACACATAGACCAGGCGCTGTGAGTAGTTGAGTGTGCAAAATGTGAGGACCGAGTTCCATGAATGCAGTTTGGTGGAGAATAGCTCAGAGAATAATAATATGGATCTTGCCGGATCATTTTATGGTCCAATTTTTTTTAGCCCCCCCTTCAAATTTGTATGAAAATCGATGAAGTACATTTTTATTTATTTATTAACCTATTTTGCTAACTTTATAATGTCTATGGTATATATAATAATTCAGTTTGAGCCGTCAGCGCAGCCTACTGCCGCATAGGTCTCCCCCATTTCTCTTTGTCTCTTGTCATTCGTGTCCACAGAGGTCCTGCCATCTTCCTCAAGTCATCTGACCACCTCCTACATGGTCTGCCTCTTCTTCTTTTTGACATTTCCCTAGGAGTCCATTCGGTGACTCTTTTGGTCCACTTTTCATGGCTTTCCCTCCACATGTGGCCGACCCACCTCTATTTCAGGCTTCTGCTTTTTAGCACTGCATCCTCCAACTTTGTGGCTCTTCGAATGTCGCTGTTTCTTTTTTTGTCACTTCTTTTATATCCCAGCATACTTCTTTCCATGCTCTTTTGACAGGTTCGTAGTTTCTGAAGGTGTCTGTTATTTGTCGCCCATGTTTGGCATCCATAGGATAGGTAAGATGCAGATGTTGAAGACCTTTCTCTTTGCAGCCATGGGGTAATTTTTATTTTTTAGTATTTCCTTCAGTGACCAAAACCTGTTCCAAGCATTTGTGACTCTCCTCTCCAATTCTTTATCTGTTTGATCTTTAAATCACATTATTTGCCCTAAGTAGGTGTATTGCTTCACATATTTTATATTTTCACCATCCACTATGATCGGTATTTCTGAATTATTAGTTATTGCCTTTGTCTTCGCTTTGTTAATTGTTAGACCTATTTCTTTACTTTTTGTTGCGATGTCTTGGATCATTGTTTGTAATGTTTGGGAATCTTTGGATAGCAATACCAAGTCATCAGCAAATCTGAGGTTATTTAGATTTTCGCCATCAATGTTGATGTCCATATTGTCCCAGCATAGGTTCTTGAAAATTTCTTCCAAAACCGCCGAGAAGAGTTTTGGTGAGAGTGGGTCGCCCTAGCGCACTCCTCTTTGTATTAAAATTGTTCTCCAAGTGATTCCAATTTTACTTGAGCTGTGCTGTTAGAGTAGATATTTCTTATAATTCTAGTATACTTATTTTCAATGCCTTGTTCTTTAAGGGCCTTCCAGATGTAATTGTGGTCTAGTGAGTCAAAAGCTTTGTTGTAATCTATGAAGCACATATATAGAGACTGTCCGTATTCTTGTGTTTTTTCTATCAATTGCTTTATAGTGTGCATGTGGTCAAGCGTGGAAAAGCCCGATCTGAAATTATAAATCAATAGCGTACCACTGAACTGAATTTAAAAACTTTTTATCTAATTATTTACTGTTAGACCAAGCTCTAGAGGGAAGTGAGTATGCAAAATGTGAGGACCGAGTTCCATGAATGCAGTTTGGTGGAGAATAACTCAGAGAATAATAATATGGATCTAGCCGGATCATTTTATGGTCCAATTTTTTTTAGCCCCCCCCCTTCAAATATGTATGAAAATCGATGAAGTACATACTATAAAGTAATTTTATTGACGATACTGCTATCCCATCACGGCATATTCCACAAGTGGGGTAGCCAGCTGACCAACCAAATGCAATAAACATGCAAGCTGCCCTCTCCGTGCCAAAAAAAATTGAAAAACATTGTTCCATATAAGTGTTTGTACTGTAGCTCTTAACAAATGTAAGGTATCTGATGTGCAGATCATTTCTTCAGAATATATTTCATCCATGTATGCAAAACTGTTAGAGGGGATGTGGAGAATACAGATAATGCCCACAGAGTGGAATGAAGGAAATATATGCCCCCTCCATAAGAAAGGGGATCAACTACTCGGTGGTAATTATAGAGCATCTTAAACACATCATATAAGGTGCTCTCATCCATTTTATTCAGAACATTGGAACCATTGATGGAAAAAAATCTTGAACTAGGAGGCTTCCAACGTTGAAGATCATGTATTTATCAGATAATCACACTGCGTTAGATCCTGCAGAAAACAGCTGAAGCAAGGTATCTGACGTACAGGTCACTTCTTCAGGTAATATTTCATCCATTTATGCAACTTTCAGAAGAGATTGAAGGAGACCCACCATCCACCCGGATAACTCAGAAGTCTGAGGACTTCCATTTATGGAGAATACAGATTATACCTATTATTATTATACCCAAATAATAAAAAGAAATGCGTCTAGCTGGCAGCAGCAGTAGTCATTTCTAATCCCTTTTTCTAGTCTATACTCATCTTACGTTAAGCTGCTCAGTATTCACAAAACGCTCTCTAATGAGTCAGAATATATTTCTGCTCGGTGGTAATTATAGAGTATAACTCTCTTAAACACATCATATAAGGTGCTCTCAACCATTTTATTCAGAACATTGGAACCACTGGGGGAAAAAGTTTTTGAACTACATCAGGGTGGCTTACAACGTTAAAGATCACGTATTTATCAGATAGGCATGCTGCGTCAGATCCTGCAAAAAAACATCTGAATTCAATGTTGACACATACCACCTTTTTATTGCCCACCATCTTTCCACAAGAACAAAAACTACCCAACTAAACATCAGAAAACGGTGTCCTGGGGCCGTAGACAAACCGTTCTTAGCGATCGACTACTGGCGAACTTTTCGACAATCTTCCTACATGTACCGTGTAATTATGCGTTATTGTTGCAGTTATTGTCGAAAATTCGTTTGTAATCGATCCCCAAATGCGTGTTTGTCTAAGGAGTCAGAGATGAAAGTATAATGCTGAGTTCTGTAAACTGTTTGATGGCATTACCGCGGAACAAATGCTCAAGATTGACCTATTACGATGACTAGGTCACCTACAATGGGTGGATAGAGACCCAGCGAAAAGTATAATAGATGTAACCCCCGATAGACGAACGGGAATGTGAAGATCAAAGCTTTGGTGGATGAACGGGGTTGTAGCGGGCAGATGCTCAGCAGCTACTAAATGACATCCTAAAAGATATTCATTCGTACGAGAACCGTTGAACCATAGACCAAGACAATTTATGTTTCTAGTTCTTTCCACTAATAAATTTCCAAGCCGAATACATACTTATCAAGGCTGAGAATTAAAACATGAGACAATTGAATTTTTACAGCATGAAATATGTGAAAAACATCCTCGAATCAGCTTGGTAGTTTGATTGTAATTCAAATCCCTCATAAAGTAAAGACCCTTGTGACCTGTAAAATTTTGTTGGATCGTCGAATCCTCAATAAAGAAAGAACATCTCGCAGCCATTTTTATGTGTGCATATTGCAGAGCATTAGAGTAAAAACATATTCTGACTCATTAGAGAGTAAAGCGTTTTGTGAATACTGAGCAGCTTAACGTAAGATGAGTATAGACTAGAAAAAGGGACTAGAAATGACTACTGCTGCTGCCAGCTAGATGCATTTCTTTTTATTATTTGGGTATAATAATAATAATAGGTATAATCTGTATTCTCCATAAACGGAGGTCCTCAGACTTCTGAGTTATCCGGGTGGACGGTGGGTCTCCTTCAATCTCTTCTTAAAGTTGCATAAATGGATGAAATATTACCTGAAGAAGTGACCTGTACGTCAGATACCTTGCTTCAGCTGTTTTCTGCAGGATCTAACGCAGTGTGATTATCTGATAAATACATGATCTTCAACGTTGGAAGCCTCCTAGTTCAAGATTTTTTTCCATCAATGGTTCCAATGTTCTGAATAAAATGGATGAGAGCACCTTATATGATGTGTTTAAGATGCTCTATAATTACCACCGAGTAGTTGATCCCCTTTCTTATGGAGGGGGCATATATTTCCTTCATTCCACTCTGTGGGCATTATCTGTATTCTCCACATCCCCTCTAACAGTTTTGCATACATGGATGAAATATATTCTGAAGAAATGATCTGCACATCAGATACCTTACATTTGTTAAGAGCTACAGTACAAACACTTATATGGAACAATGTTTTTCAATTTTTTTTGGCACGGAGAGGGCAGCTTGCATGTTTATTGCATTTGGTTGGTCAGCTGGCTACCCCACTTGTGGAATATGCCGTGATGGGATAGCAGTATCGTCATTAAAATTACTTTATAGTACCTATGTACTTCATCGATTTTCATACATATTTGAATGGGGGGGGGCTAAAAAAAATTGGACCATAAAATGATCCGGCTAGATCCATATTATTATTCTCTGAGCTATTCTTCTCCACCAAACTGCATTCATGGAACTCGGTCCTCAAATTTTGCATATTCACTTCCCTCTAGAGCTTGGTCTAACAGTAAATAATTAGATATAAAGTTTTTAAATTCAGTTCAGTGATATGCTATTGATTTATAATTTTGTGTGTAGTACGCGAAATTAAAAGTTTGGGAACCACTGCTATAAAGTAATGGGTTTTCATACTTTTAAAGCAATTTTATAATAAATATTGTTTATCTGTCAATCATAATATCTAGCTGTGAGTTGTGAATATGTTTTTCTAATATATAAAATTCTCGTGTTACGGTGTTTGTTATCATACTTTTCCAAAATGGCTGGACCGATTTTGATGAAATTTTGTATGCTTATCGAGTAGGTCTGATAATCGGCCAACATCTATTTTTCATACCCCTAAATGTTAAGGATGTTCCACCACGATTTTTTATTTTATGGACAATTTTCTTTTTATTTTTTTTGTGGTGAGGCATTAACCTGTAAAGGAGTACCAACGCACCGGTGCGTGCAAGAAATATTATGGGATCAAATTCGTCAATTTTATCATTGGTCCAATCTGTCGGATGTACTATACCAATCACAAGGAAAAAAATCAAAAATAGGCGTGTTTAGACCTTATTTATCGCCTATACAAAATGTCACGTGACCGCCGCTTGAAATACCTAGCCGTCACTCGCGGTTGCAAACCATTTTGCTACGTGCGTTCGTGCGCTATGGGTGTTATTTTATGGAGTATTTTGTGATTTTTTTTTTACTTTTTGTGCTAATTCTGGTCGATTTAATTAGTTTTTAGTACCTACATAAGTTTTTGTTAAAAACAAATAAAAATAAATATTTTTAATAATGATAAATATTCCTATGTTGAACCCATTGTTGACAATACCGGAGCAGACATGACGTATCAAAATTGTTTTTGTTATATAACTCCGTTATTATTAATTTTTGAGAGTTGGTTCCTTATAAACATTTATTCTAGGGATCATTTTCTATAACATGCAATAAAAAAATATTCAAAAAGTGAAAGTTGAATTAATTCACTCTGCCATACACTTTTATTTTTTCTTTATTCACTCACGGACAGGTTAAAAAATACATATATGTAGCCCTAAATTTTAACTCTTCTACCACCAACCCCTATTTTTTTAATAGTGATATTAGTGATCTTGAAATAATGTATAGGTATGGCAAAACAACGTTTGCCGGGTCAGCTAGTAAAAATATAAAAATTTAAAATTCTGTATAATTATGAGTTTTACTGAGATTTTATTAAACTGACCCAACTCAATTAGACAAGAACATTACATGTTGAAATCTGGATTATTTTTAATACTTTTGTGTAGGCACTTTATAATAAATCCCATCTATTTTTTGAAATTTTTCCACAATATTTGTAAAATAAACTCACAATTGTAAATCTGCTTTATTTATACTTTCTCATCATCATCATCACCATCACACCGCTTCTATTGTATGAACATTTAATAATTGTAAATGTAATAGTGTTGTTTATTACTTTCCATTATTTTTCTTCTTTTTTATTGTAGGAATTACTCTCCTAACTTCAAAGTAAATCTCATATGCTATTATCGGTATCTTCTTTTTTGTTGTGTATATTTTAAATAGCACCATCCACTTGGACTCGGGAAAGAACTTGGGAATGTGACTTTCATCCACTTGAAAGTTTTCAAATATAAAATTGCCTTTCTGAAATAATTCATAGCAAATAAATTGTCAGTAATCTCCCACTATTTTTAGTAAGTTTTTGAGATTCCTGTAAAAGATTGGTGAACGGAAAAATGTATATATAAGTAAATAAATGAAAACACTAATATCCAGTATAGTAATATCCAATATGAATATCAAAAAATCATCACATCACAGTGACGTATAGCGTGTCCAAATGTCACACAAAGGAGTTGGATTCTATAATGAACAGTAATTTGTAGCTCATAACGGCAATAATCAGAGTGCACATACATTCCTCTGTGGCGTAATGGTTAAGGGTTGAAAACATAAGAGATATACTTGGAATCGGTGATTGATGCCATGGTATAAAGCACTTAAGCCAGTCTAAGCCAATTCTTAAGCGTCAGAACACAATAATACTGTAAGTACCAACTTGCAAGTGATGCTTATCTTGCAATTGAATCATATCGTAATGTATGTATGTATCATATGAGTGTGAGTTTAAGAGAATATTTTTCTTACCACGGGACAGCTTTCTAGTTTTATTGTTTTCCTGACTATATTTAAAATGAAGTTGGTGCTGTTTAATAAATCACAAATGCCTTCCTTGAAGTTCAATAAACTCTGCTTATATTGCTGATTGATCAGCTGGTGTCCAATCATCTCTATCTGGTAACAATCATATAAATTATCTAAAAGGGGCATTATTAAAAGGAGAAAAAGAAAAAAATATATTTTAAGGTTTTCTTCACACATAGAGATCACATTATATGTGAATTATGATTCTTCAACCAATGAATTGTCTAATTAATTAAATAATTCTCCAATGCACATTTAAGCTTCTGGCTACCCCACCTGTTCAAGATGCTGTGATGGTATAGATTAGTGATGGGCGATAGTATCATATTTTACAATCGAAATAATCGAAGTCGTTCACAATTCACAATCTTTTGAAGTCGGTTATTTTCGTGTCTTACGATATTATTATATTCGGAAAAACGAAGTACAAAACTATCGTCAACGATTCAACGAAACGTACTCATCTACTCCCCTCTCACTTCCTCACGCTTTATTTCAGTTTGTTTTTATGCGTTGAAAGATGCGGTTGTGAAATGTGAATGCTCACGTTCTCATATTAATATTGCCTACAAAATTGTTCAGGTAACTACGCGAGTAGTGTCTCTCTTTTTACTAAGAGATCTTCTACTTGTAGACAGCTTAATAGTAAAACCTAGTAACACTCTTTAAAAGATATTACATAAATAATCTAACGAAGAAATTTATTAATCAAGTAAAGCAAAGTATTTTCGGAGAATAAGCAGACAATGTACTTCTACTCGTTAACTTCTTTGTACGTGAACTACTTAAATACCGTACCGTACAATAAATAGACATCACTTACATCATTCTGCTAAACAATAAAAATATTTAGGTATAGTAATTTGTATTTATTATAATTAATATTTGTATTTGTTGCTATCCACTCATTTTCATTAGCTTAGTATATTAGTTATATTTCAATCCATGTTCGGGAGTATTTTAGGACCTAGGTTATATGATTTTATATTATGAAACATTGTAATGCATGTATTTTTTATGTATTTATTGTTCCTTATTAAAATAAAAATACGTATTAAATGTATACCTTTTATGTTATTGTTTGTAATCAATGTACAGTTAAGAATGAATAAATAAATAAATAAAAATAAAATCTTCCACAAAATTTTATCTTAGAAGTTTAAATTATTCCTAAATTATTATTTTCTGGCAGTTACTTGGTTTTCCTATTAGGTTATAAAAATTGCAAGGAATGGAGCGATCACTAATCATTTGACTGACTGCATCATCGTTGTGGTGTTGTCCGGCACGGCGTCGTGTATGAATATAATATTGTATTATACTTAGGTAGGTAGGTACCTAAATACATATTGGCCATGGTTCATCCGTATAATTATATCCAACTATACTTTTAGTAGCAAGTATCAACTTGTATTGAAATTGAATTCTAAGAACCGACTAACACGAGTCCAAGTCGAATTATTGAAGTGATAGATCAAAAGTCGAATATTTATAATCGACTTAAAATAATGAATTAAAATAATTGACTTATAATAATCGATTAAAGTAATCGACTTGCTCCGATACTATCGAATAATCACGGTGTTCTGAACTATCGATATAATTGAATCATATATCGATATATCGCCCATCACTAGTATAGATAGAATGCTTTGAGGCTGAAATCATGAGAATACTACAAAAAAGGAATTTAATGTATTTTTTTCATCAGTTAGTTTGAATGTTACAGCCATGCCATGCCAATGCCATGGTATTTTATTTTCACAAATATTTATAGGAAATAAAATTAATCAACTTTACTATTGCTTTACAAGTAAATAAAGTTTTTGCTGTAAATAAATTACTATTTTTGAAATCAAAATACCTTTCTTATTTTTTTAGTCTAAAGGTCACACTAATTTCCCGTTGCGCAGTTAAGTTAAATTTTATGTTGTGTACTCACTGTGACATTGTTGTACCAGGGCTTGCTTACTGTTGCGTTGAGGTTTAACTTCGGGCTAGAGCCCCTGGTCCTTGATAATTTATGCTCATGTACAACCACGTACTCAGGGTCTACATATTTGAAGTCCTCCCTCTCCATGTATATTTCTATGTGCTGCGACTGCAAAGAAGGATTAACATATCTGTTTGCACTAATTTTGAAATTCTATAGGCTATTTACATTTTCATTGAAGATTGGTTGCTTTGATCCTGTGATTCGAGGTGTTTTATTTATTTATTAACTTCCTTTGCAACAAACAGTCATCACAGATAATAACGACAAAGCTTGCATGTTTCTTACATGCAGCTGGTCTGCTTGCTACCCCACTTGTGGGATATGCAGTGATGGTATAGTAGTAGTAGTAGTAGTAGATATTAAACAAAGCATAGACCAAAAAAGTTCACCTATATTACCCAAATATAAATCGGAGCATTTAAAATATTACAAATGACACAACAATGAATTAAACCAACTTAGAACATACTACAGACACATAAAGAGTAATGAATGATGAATAGTGTTCGGTATCTTCTTCCATTTGACTTTGCTCAATGTTACATTGTGTAAATATTTTCATAATGTATAGAAGATCGACATTGAAATGATGTGTAACATATTGTGATCAGATATGTGTTATATAATAATGATAATAAAAAAACTTTATTGACAGAACATAATAAAAAAATTCTACAAACAAGTACAAGTAAAAGTTGCATTACAAAATAAATTAATTATGGCTATATTGGATTTTGGTAGAATTTTCTAGAATACTCCTACTATACTAACATGGCATATCCCACAAGCGAGGTAGCCAACAAATTAACTGCAAGTAATAAACATACAGATTGTACTCTTCGTGCCATTTATAACATTTTGGATGGGTGGCATACCTTATCGCTGAAAAGTTGTTGAAAATTGTCTTATTTATGAAGTTTATAATCACCTGGGGCCGTAAACAAACCGTACTTAGCGATCGTCTACTGGCGAACTTTTCGACAATCTACCTACATGTACCGTATAATTATGCGTTGTTGTTGCAATTATTGTCGAAAATTCGTTTGTAGTCGATCGCCAAAGGCATGTTTGTCTAGGGGGTCTGCTATTACAGGATACTCGAAAACTTACAGAAAGGAGTGATAGACCTTTTTACTGGGGACTCCACACTATAGAATACTAAATAAATTATCAGGTGTTAAGTTAATATCACATAAGATCTTTTGTAATACAAAAAAATCATGATATTTCTCTGTGACCAATAAAATAAAATTATGTTTTATAAAATTGCATATGGCGTTCCACTATTTATACACCAATAAAGTCAATGTTAATACCTCTTTTCCCTGGCAGCCTCCAATCACCCCCAGACATACCATCAGGGAACACCAGGCAGCTAGGTTTGCTAGCATCGTAGCTACTGTGCCTATAGTTTGCATTGTAATTTACAGTAGTTCTGTTATATATAGTATATCTATAGTTTTACATAATCACTTGTTATTTTGTGGTTAGGTTTTATAATATTGTTTGGTTTAATATCCCAATTTAATGATACACTTAATGTCCAATGTGATGTTAAATGATGTGTGTTATCTAGGGAAACACAAATTTTAAAATTTTATTTTTTCAGTTGTTGAGTTATTTCATTAAATTTTTTGAAAATTTTCCACAAGTTGCGGTTAATAAACAATTGATGAGTAGTTGGTCCTTCATCTATTAACGTGTCCTTGCTTTAAAGTAATGGGTTTTCATACTTTTAAAGCAATTTTATAATAAATATTGTTTATCTGTCAATCACTAATGTCTAGCTGTGAGTTTTGAATATGTTTATATATATATATGAAAGACTGTATGATCTAATTTTCATCCGAAATGCATGTACAACATGCAACTCATGAATGAAAGATCATTTGATTTTACGCAGGAGATAGTATGAGGTGAAGGTTTTACTCCATTTCACTGCGTACAGTCGGGCAGAGACTTGGCTCATGCCTTTGCATACGGAACGAGGCTCGGCCCGTCACCGGAATATGCAGTTTTGATGTTGTGTCGGCCATTATGTAAGATGGTCCTGACGAGACACATGCGCCAATGTCGAAACATAACATCTCTTCGACAAATCCAAACTGCATATTCCGGTGACGGGCCGAGCCTCGTTCCGTATGCAAAGGCATGAGCCAAGTCTCTGCCCGACTGTACGCAGTGAAATGGAGTAAAACCTTCACCTCATATATATATATGAAGGATCTAATTTTCATCCGAAATGCATGTACAACATGCACCTCATGAATGAAAGATCATTTGATTTTACGCAGGAGACAGTATGAAGGTGAAGGTTTTACTCCAATTCACTATATATATATATATTATAGAAATGCTGTGCAAGTCTCACATACAAAGGAAGTATGTGTGGACCAAAGAGATTATACATACATAACATGATGTGTCACCTGCAGTGCTACTCTTGACACTCGATTCGATCCTAATCCAATGCCAATACGATTCCAATCTCAATCTTAATTCCAACTTCAAAACCGTACTCTTGAACCCAATCCCGCGCGATCGAAATCATATTTGAGATTGGCGTTCCAAATTGCGGGATCGTGTTCGTTTGGAGTTTGTTATTGCAATATAATAAATATTTTCGCTGCAAATAAGGAATAAATAATTGTTTATATGTTGCTGATGTACGTATACTCAAAGAAACTGTAAGGAAGTAAACTTGAGATCCGTGACTGGTATATTTTTTTCTTTCGAAACATAAAAAAGTCGAATTTGATTAACTATTAACTGTCCTACTTAACAAATATAATAATTTGACGTAGCGATTATATTTTAGGATTATTTTTTTCTGTAAATGGAACACTCATTTCAAATATCTATTCTGACGTTTCTGCATTTCAGTGTTGCGTTGTTTGTTTGAATATATTTGATTATAATTATTTTTTTATGTAAATGGAACACTCATTTCAAATATCTATTCTGACGTTTCTGCATTTCAGTGTTGCGTTGTTTGTTTGAATATATTTGATTATAATTATTAAAAACGTAAGTATTATTTTAGTTGCTGATTAATTTTAATTAGGTAATTTGTTCACAAAGTTATATGTGAACTCCACGAGGGTGATTTGTAAATAAAGGTAGAACTAGTGTTGAAATTAAATAAAAAAACATTTCAACTGCATTTTAAACTCATATTTTAATTAATCTTAATATTGTTGCAATTAATTTCAAAACGTCTTTTTTAAAATACTGTTTTTGATAATATACTAGTGTTATATTTTATTTGCTTTCCATCAGCGCCTAGCTGTGCTGTACAAGTTGTTAGAAGTCCCCGCAACCAAACGAGACATTCTCGTCTCGCCAGAACACAGGGGTTGGAACAACAAGAGCGTCTCGTATTAATCAAAGAAAAACGGGTGGAAGCAGATTGCTTAGCAGCGATTGCGTTTTAAATAGCTGCTGAAAAATTGGGGCAGTGTGCCGAATCTTTAAGCTAAACTAGTGCTGCCATTCAATCAGGGTCTGTTGAAGTATCAGCAGCCTTGAGGGAGATTGCAAAGGCAATATGCAGTAGAAAATAGTTTTAGAATAGAAAAATACTTGTTTATTAAGTATAACGTTTTAATGGTTTTTATTTTGTACATAGTATTTTTTTTAAATAAATTAATTGTCAAGTATAAATAGTCAATAAAATTATTATATTACACTAGGTATTACAATTTTGTTATTATTACATACCTTGATAATTTACATATATTATAATATAAACAAAAAATGTCTACAGAGGATTTTGGGTGTAAAATGGTATGAACATGTCACAAATCATGCTGTGATACAGGGGAGACGATGGTCCTGGCTGGGTCATGTTCTGAGAATGCCCAATGATAGTTGGCCAAAAAGAGCACTGTTCTTCCATCCGTAAAGGTTCCGTCGGCCCGAGCGCTCTCTTTCACAATACACTGTTCCTGTGACAATGACATCAGAGCGCAGGGAATGTCGTGGGAAGAGGTGACGCGATTGGCAAAGAGACGCTCTGAATAGAGGAGGCTGGTTTCTGCCCTGTGCTCCTGAGAGAAGCGTTGAGGGCGATGATGATGATATATATGTAGGTAATGAAACGTGTACTTTCATATTCGCCTATGATGTGAATTCCACAGCTAATTCATGTCTGACTTGTATACCTCTATGTAAGTCATGAGCTGCATAAACAACTTACAAAGAATTCTAAATAATTTACTCTTGAAACATATCTTTTGATATTCTGAAAAACAACTCTTGAAACATTTCTTTTGATATTCTATAATTTGCAATAAATTTTCCATTACTCATACTAAACGTATTTTGCGAATATCTTGATATTCTGCTCAAGTTATTTCGTTGTCCAATATCGGCTAGATGCGCGTTTTCCAAATTATTACAAAATAATGCCAAACGAGCCATTTTTTAAAGATTTAAAAAAATTACTTCTCGATTTCAAAAAATTTGCTTTCTCCCTATCGTGTATGTAATGACAGTTAGACGATTTCAACACAATCCCACGAAATCGAGTAACTGTCAAAACGACGTCAAGAGTACCATTTTGAAATTTTACGATTTTGGGATTGGGATCGACTGTCAAGAGTAACACTGCTGAGCTCTATTCAAGGCATTTATTTATTTTATTTTATTGTTGATGTTATGGCCATAGTTTCATCTTTCATATAAATCAGATTACATTTTCCAGGAAAAAAAGTACAGTACCATTCACATATAAAATCAATGGGGAGCCAATAGCTGAAAAATCAGACTGTAGAGACTTGGGTGTGCAACTGGACAGTAAGCTATTATTTGACAAACACATTGACACGATTACTTTAAAGGCTTACAAAATGTTGGGATTCCTAATGAGAGTATGCAAACCATTCACTCAGGTGAAAACATTTAATGTATTATACAACACAATTGTTAGAAGTCAATTGGAACATGCGTCTGTCATTTGGAATCCACAATATAACATTTACATTGACAGTTTAGAACGGATTCAACATATATTTTTGAAACATATGAACTACAAATTTGGCAACAACTACAAAAATGAATTACAGACATTACATACAAGACGTAGAAACTCAGACCTTTTGTACCTTTACGATTTAATAAACTCAAATATTGACTGTACAGACCTTTTAGCAAAACTTACTTTTAACATACCAAATAGACGAACGAGACACACCTCGACTTTCTTCTTAAGTAAAAAAAGTACTAACGCTGCTGAGAACTCGCCACTACATCGATGCGTTACCACATATAACAATTTGGAGAAGGTGAGGTCCGTGGACATATTCTGTATGTCCAGGAGCCTTTTTAGGAGCCACATTAGACAGGAATGAAATATTTGTTTGTTTTTTCTTTTCTTTTCTTTTTTTCTTTCTGTGTTTGTACTGTACTGGCAATAATAATAATAATAATGAATTCAAAGATGGGCTGGTCAAGTACAAGAAATATGTTTAATGGTAATTATGTTATATTTTGTAAAATTTTATTGTATGTTGCCCATTTTTTTAAATAAATAAATAAAAAAAAAATCATCATATATACGAGGGCGGTCTGATAAGTACTTAGCCTCTCCGCCCGATGGCATCACTATCACAAGAAAAATATACTATCGTGTAATACATTCTTGTACACGGCTATTGCCAAAATTTCAGTCGAATTGAACTCATAGTTTTGTTTTGACTGCGTGTGGAAGCGGGCAGGTCCACAGATTTTAGAAAAATGGAAAAAGAGCAATATCGGTCGGTGATTCGATTCTTGTTTTTGGAAGGGAAATCACGTAGAGAAATCAAAGAGCGCTTGAATGCTGTGTACGGTGCCTCTTCTCCTTCGATAGCGATCCTCAAAAATTGGTTTATGAGTTTCAACGTGGTTGTACGTCGGTTTTTGACGAGCCACGCCTAAGTGGCCCGAAAACGGCTAATACGGAGGATAACGTGACAAAAATCCATGATATCATATGGCAGACCACTGATTGAAGGTGCGTAAGATAGCTAAGATAATAGGCACCTCAAAAAACCACATAGGCTATATCATTCATGAAATTTTGGGCATGAGAAAGCTATCGCCGCAATGGGTGCCGCGTTTTCTCACTCCGGACAACAAGCGCAACCGTGAGACCACTTCAGAGCAGTGTTTGACGCTGTTTAAGACCAATCCGATGGAGTTTCTGCGTCTTTTCGTAACCTTCTACAAAACTTGGATCCACTGGTACCCACCAGAGACCAAGGAACATTCAAAACAGTGGACTTCACCCGTGAATGTACTCCGAAGATGGCAAATACTGTCTTATCAGCCGAAAAGGTGATGGCCACTGTTTTCTGGGATTCACAAGGTGCGATCTACATCCACTACCTGGAAAATGATAAAACGATCACAGGGCTCTACTATGCCGAATAATTGGGCCGATTCGGCGCCAAATCACAGAAAAAACGGCCCCATTCGACAAAATAAAGTGTTCTTCCACCATGACAATGCACTGGCTCACACCCCCGCCGTTGCCACGGCCAAATTGTTCGAATTGGGTTACGAACTGCTGGTCCATCCACCGCATTCTCCAGATTTGGTCATTTATTATTTGGGTATAATAATAATAGGTATAATCTGTATTCTCCATAAACGGAGGTCCTCAGACTTCTGAGTTATCCGGGTGGACGGTGGGTCTCCTTCAATCTCTTCTGAAAGTTGCATAAATGGATGAAATATTACCTGAAGAGGTGACCTGTACGTCAGATACCTTGCTTCAGCTGTTTTCTGCAGGATCTAACGCAGTGTGATTATCTGATAAATACATGATCTTCAACGTTGGAAGCCTCCTAGTTCAAGATTTTTTTCCATCAATGGTTCCAATGTTCTGAATAAAATGGATGAGAGCACCTTATATGATGTGTTTAAGATGCTCTATAATTACCACCGAGTAGTTGATCCCCTTTCTTATGGAGGGGGCATATATTTCCTTCATTCCACTCTGTGGGCATTATCTGTATTCTCCACGTCCCCTCTAACAGTTGTGCATACATGGATGAAATATATTCTGAAGAAATGATCTGCACATCAGATACCTTACATTTGTTAAGAGCTACAGTACAAACACTTATATGGAACAATGTTTTTCAATTTTTTTTGGCACGGAGAGGGCAGCTTGCATGTTTATTGCATTTGGTTGGTCAGCTGGCTACCCCACTTGTGGAATATGCCGTGATGGGATAGCAGTATCGTCAATAAAATTACTTTATAGTATGTACTTCATCGATTTTCATACAAATTTGAAGGGGGGGGGCTAAATAAAATTGGACCATAAAATGATCCGGCAAGATCCATATTATTATTCTCTGAGCTATTCTCCACCAAACTGCATTCATGGAACTCGGTGCTCAAATTTTGCATATTCACTTCCCTCTAGAGCTTGGTCTAACAGTAAATAATTAGATATAAAGTTTTTAAATTCAGTTCAGTGAAATGCTATTGATTTATAATTTTGTGTGTAGTACGCGAAATTAAAAGTTTGGGAACCACTGCTATAAAGTAATGGGTTTTCATACTTTTAAAGCAATTTTATAATAAATATTGTTTATCTGTCAATCATAATATCTAGCTGTGAGTTGTGAATATGTTTTTCTAATATATAAAATTCTCGTGTTACGGTGTTTGTTATCATACTCTTCCGAAATGGCTGGACCGATTTTGATGAAATTTTGTATGCTTATCGAGTAGGTCTGATAATCGGCCAACATCTATTTTTCATACTCCTAAATGTTGAGGGTGTTCCACCACGATTTTTTATTCTATAGACAATTTTATTTTTATTTTTTTTTGTGGTGAGGCATTAAAAAATACATATAGCCCTAAATTTTAACTCTTCTACCACCAACCCCTATTTTTTTAATAGTGATATTAGTGATCTTGAAATAATGTATATGGCAAAACAACGTTTGCCGGGTCAGCTAGTAAAAATATAAAAATTTAAAATTCTGTATAATTATGAGTTTTACTGAGATTTTATTAAACTGACCCAACTCAATTAGACAAGAACATTACATGTTGAAATCTGGATTATTTTTAATACTTTTGTGAAGGCACTTTATAATAAATCCCATCTATTTTTTGAAATTTTTCCACAATATTTGTAAAATAAACTCACAATTGTAAATCTGTTTTATTTATACTTTCTCATCATCATCATCACCATCACACCGCTTCTATTGTATGAACATTTAATAATTGTAAATGTAATAGTGTTGTTTACTACTTGCCATTCTTTTTCTTCTTTTTTATTGTAGGAATTACTTTCCTTACTTCAAAGTAAATCTCATATGTTATTATCGGTATCTTCTTTTTTGTTGTGTATATTTTGAATAGCACCATCCACTTGGACTCGGGAAAGAACTTGGGAATGTGACTTTCATCCACTTGAAAGTTTTCGAGTACAAAATTGCCTTTCTGAAATAATCAATAACAAATAAATTATCAATAATCTCCCACTCTTTTTCATTATTTTTGAGATTCCTGTGAAGGTAGGTGAACTGAAAAAGTATATATATATAAGTATGTAAATGTAAACGCTAATATTCAGTTTAATATGAAAACCATAAAATTATCACAATACAGTAATATACTAGTAACAGCAACTAATCACATCACAGTCACCTATAACGAGTTCAAATGTCACACAAAGGAGTTGGATTCTATAATGAATAGTAGCTAAAAAGATGCATCGGTCACGAGAGGGTGATTTGTAGCTTATAACGGCAATAATCAGAGTGCACATACATCCCTCTGTGGTGTAGTGGTTAAGGATTGATAGAGAAAAACATAAGAAGTATAATTGTTGAAGGGTGTTTGTGTTCACCTGTGAAAATTCATATTAAATAATTAAAAACACTGTTATATTTTCACTATATTTATTTAAACTCTAATGTTTTTGCCCACTTAAATGGGCATTCTCAGGAGTACTCAAGTACTCTTCGTTCTTGAGTACTCCTGAGTTCGTCGGTAGCCTGGGGGTAGAGTCTCGGCCTTCAGAACAAGGGGTCCGTGGTTCGATCCCAGGTGCCGGCAAACTCCGCTTTCACGGCACAAGCTTTTAGCTTACTGTGAAAGGTGTATAAGGTTGTATTTGGGTTTATTACAAAAACCCAGCGAAAACATTAGAGTTTAAATAAATATAGTGAAAATATAAGTGTTTTTAATTATTTATAAATTATTTAACAAGAAGTATAGGTGGAGTTGGTGATTGTTGCCATGGTATAAAGCACTTAAGCCAGCCTAAGCCAATTCTTATGCGTCGGAATAACTAGTACTAACTTGCGAGTCATTCGTATCTTGCTATTGAATCATATTGTAATGTATGATCATATGGGTGTGAGTTTGAGGGGAACATTATTTTTCTTACCATGGGACAGCTTTCTAGGTTCATTACTTTCTTGATCATATTCAAAATGAAGTTGGTGCTGTTTAATAAATCACACAAGCTGTATTTGAAGTTAAATAAACTCTGCTTATATTGCTGATTGATCAGCTGGTGTCCAATCATCTCTACCTGGTAACAATCATATTATAAATTAACTGAAAGGGGATAAAAAGAAAAAATATATTTTGAGGAATACTTGACACATAAAGATCACAATATATGTGAATTATGATTCTTCAATCCTTGCTATCCGGTGATTGTGTAGTCAATACATATGCTTCTGTTTATCATCATTATTTTTATAAATTCAATAAATAGAAGGTTAAGATTTTAGGTAATTGTCATGGGACCCTTATAATTTAATATCCAAAAAATGGTACTTGTGTTGCCATCTATCGAAATCCTGTGAAAGCCCTGGCCCCTATCTAGAGAAATCGTAAATACCTTTTGATATTATCATAAAAACAGATTCCTTCTTCTTGATCCTTTTCCGGGAGTCAGCCATTTTGGCCAGTCTCCTTCTATTCGTTTTACAATAGACATAGCAGGGGCTCGCTCCAAATAAAAATGTCTCTTCTCTTCTACAAAATACTGTGAGTGTCGCTATAATAATGTAATTCAGTATTAAAGACTGTGAATTGTTTTGTTTGGTGTAATAATAATCTGTGTAACCATATTCTTCGTCAATAAACCGATCATACAACATCATGCTAGTGTTTCCTTAGCACAACCACCACAATAAATTTACCCAACGATAAACCCTGAGAGAGTCACTGAAATCTGCCGACTATGGGAGAAATGTTACAGTTTGAATGTTACAGTTTGGCGCTCCAACGTGATGCCTAATTATTGTGGTTTTTGTTGTGTTTGAAGTGAATTTAACAATGCATAAATGATAACATTAAATAGTGCGTAGATAAGTTCGTTACGTATCACGTGACCCACCCATGTTTCCATGCATCACCAACACACACACACTTCTCTAGAATGTTCGATCAAAAAACGGTTGAAAATTCCATTACCATCACAACAAGACTGTACAACTTTGCTCTTCAAGAAATTTCACCGCGTGACCAATAAGGACTATGATGGTGCTTCAGTGAATAATTGAATTAAATAAACAGTGCTATAAATAATAAAGAAAAAACATTTTAATAATTAAATAAGCGAGTTTTGAATTTTCGCCTCACTACAACAAGTGTACTTCGTAAATTTCATCACATAACCAATAAAGTTATGTTAGTGCTGCAATGAACATTTGAATTGATAAATAGTGTAATAATAACCACATTTTAATTAATAAATAATCAAGTACGAACAGATATTGTTAATGAATGGAGAATTTAAGAAATATATACAACGAGAAATTGACAAGATTGTGAACAGATACTCCAAACTTTCCTAAGACGTCCAGATAATTTCCTTCTGACGAGATGAAGATCTCCAACATTGCAATCTCTTAAGAAGCCTGCTACCACCACTACGAAGGATGTCCATGGCGGAATTTTCTTCCTTGACGGTTCCTGACCTCCAATAGAAGGATGTCCCATGCTTTGTCATCTAGATCTCACGTTTCTTCGAGGCCTTCTTTATCTACACGGAGAGCCCTTGATGCTTGATGGTTTTGAGGAAGATGAAATGAATACTTCCTCCAATTCGTAATAGACAACCTTATTCATCTGACTACTATACAGGTTTTTATGGAAGAATGTGGTGTTGTTGTGTTCATTTTGTACTGAAATATTTTGTATACCTACTATAGATACAGTTTTTTTTACATGTTGTTCCATGCTTTGCCTTTTGTGCCAAAGAGATTGTAAAAATTCCAGTTTCAATTTTGCATAAATTCAAGTGATACTAGCTAAGATCATTTTACAATTATTTGCGGAATTATTTGCTTGTTGATGTAAGATTCTACACTGAGGGATCTACAAAATAAGAATTGTAAATTTATAAATGTCTAGTTTGTGAAATAGTCCAAGTAAAGTTTTTTCTATATCTGGTTGAATATACTCAAGAGTAAAGAAATCAAATTTAAATTCATTGTACTTGTACCTACCTAGCGTGCGTGTCACGCGGGCTGTGGATGTATTTATGTATGGTTTGAAGTGAAATGATCATAGACCTCAATATTGCTGGAAGAGGCTTAACAAAACAAATTTGAATAATTACCAATAATTCTTTACTCATATGCTGGAATTGTTAATTTTATGATATGTAATGTATGTAATGTTATGTCTACGATATTTCCAGGGAATGTCAAACTTTCCAGCGATTTCCAAACTTTAACAATTTAAAGAAATAATTGTTATTGATTTTTTTTCGAGTCTTATCAAAGGACAAGACTTCCAAACATTTTTTTTAGTATCCAATGATTCCCAACTGTTGAGATTTGATGTTACAAAGGTTGCCAAACTTTTTTTTTAACATTTTTTTTGCTTTGAGGAAATTTTTTTTTTTTGGATTCTTATTAGGAGTCCATATTTCCTAGAGCAATTTTCAAACCAAGGTGTCCACTGTTTCTCAATTTTTTTTGTTTTGGGAAAGAATTTTTTTTTCCTCTTTCAAAGAATTTTTTTAATTCCTGCAAGTCCATCGCAATCTATCCAGCGCTGAATATTGGTACGTATAATCTTTTGTCTTGATTGATTATTATTTGACAATTTTCTTTCAGATCGTCAATTCAAAACGTTTTGCATGTGCAATTTTTCTATTTCTCCTGTGTAAGGATCAACTTATATAGAAGAACCGTTTATTATTCTATTGTCATTGCAAGTTAGAATCTCAAAATGTCTGAATCATCTGTAATTTTTCGAAAAAAATTGGCACCTCGTTTCATCAAGTCTCTGTTTCTCCAAATTTTGTAACAACTTTGGTTATATTTCATTCTGAATGTAAATCCATCAATGTAAACTTGAAATTTTGGTAATGTAAAGAATTTATGTAAAAATGTAATGTTTTCTTGGGCTGCAATTTTAATGAATAAAAAGAACTATGTCTATACATCACAGGTCAATGTTAATAGTGAATTTTGTATGTAATAAAAATGCTAGACTCACAAAAGAAATTATATTTACAGTCATAGTGATGTCAAAGGAATTATCTTTCTTTCTTCTTTAAAGCAAAATAAATTATAATACTGTTAATAGTCAAAAATTTGGTATTTCTACTCTTCAAGTACTTGTAACTTTTGCAGCCCATGTTATTGTAAACTTTTAGTTAAGAAAACTCATAGAGGCTCTTCAAGGTTCCGCTTCTGTGAGAATTTTGAATTGTTCGAACCTTGTGGCGCCCTTAAATAATTTTTTTTTGTATGTTTTGATCATCTTTTGTTTGCGCCCGTGGATGCATGAAGTTGCCTTTATCATCTCATATGCTAGCCGTTTTCATTAGCAACGTGTTCACAATAATCTGAACCCATCCACTGTCGCAGACAAAAGTCATACAACATGTTAGTCTTAAAGAATTTTGTACTGTACAACTGATGTAATTTTGACCCTCCAGTATACGAAAGTATACGAATTCTTTTGTTGTTTTCCTTAAATTTTGTGTGAACTCTTGAATCACTGAGTTATGTGGTAACTGATGAATGACTTATGACAGATGATGAATGCAAGGTACGGAAGAATGAAGTATACATGAAAAAACGGCCGATAAAAGATGAAGTATGAAAATGCGTGAAAAGCTACCACTAATTCCCGTAGTTTATCAAATCATTAATGCTAAATCTTAAACTGAGGGTCAAGGTCGCATCAGTCAAATTAGAATAAGTTTGTTGTGTTTCAACTTCTAGTGTGCATGGTTTTGTAAATAAATTATATGGCAAGGTTTCTCACATGGTGTGAACCTGCTGGCCATTTTGCGGCAATTTTACTGTATGGAATGCGTACCCTTACAGTAATTTCTATTTGCCTAGTATGAATGTTAAGGAGTCATTGGATGATTCGCCATCTTCCATGTACATCTCCTGGGTTAGACTGATATAGAGATATGACTAACCGTCCTACCCTAATACAATCAGTTCTAACTCAAATTATATAGTTAATTTCAATTTTTTAATGCCCGACAAGCTTGTTGTCCAAGTGAGGTTTGAGGACGCTCAAACAAAGAAAATTCATACAGGTCGCTTAGAGAAGCTCTGCGCGATAGGTTTGGTACCTGATATTAACCATTTGCCTGTATGAAATTGGTGGGAAGTTTCCACAAAAGAAAAATGCTATAGGGTAAAGGATTACCGCCCTTATAATAGAGGTAGATCAGATATAATTGTAATGGATACCTCCTCTTGGAGTAAGGAAAAGTGTTTGGGAAATTGTTGAAGGTTTTGTAATATAATGTAAAAGAATTTTTTTTTGTTTTGTCTTAAGCATGTAAAGGTTTACCTAGAAGTATGGCGAGAACATTGTCTACGATCCCGTTTCCGCGACCTGTTCTGTCGGTGCATCTTCCTGGTCCCTTGCTTGCTTGAGACCTGTCTATTTGTAAGGATTAGTTAAGAATTTGTTTCTAATGTCTGTAGAAAAATTTGTATCCTTGTTTTGACACTCACAGTGTTGTAAAATCTATCTTGTTTTGACACTCACAGTATTGTAAAATCTTTCTTATCTTTGACACTCTTAGTTCTGTAGAATCCTTCTTATTACTGACTTTGAAACTTTTCTTTTTTTTTTATTCATTTTTTTTCTTTAAAAGACAACTTGAGATGGTGTCATGGGACCCTTATAATTTAATATCCAAAAAATGGTACTTGTGTTGCCATCTATCGAAATCCTGTGAAAGCCCTGGCCCCTATCTAGAGAAATCGTAAATACCTTTTGATATTATCATAAAAACAGATTCCTTCTTCTTGATCCTTTTCCGGGAGTCAGCCATTTTGGCCAGTCTCCTGCTATTCGTTTTACAATAGACATAGCAGGGGCTCGCTCCAAATAAAAATGTCTCTTCTCTTCTACAAAATACTGTGAGTGTCGCTATAATAATGTAATTCAGTATTAAAGACTGTGAATTGTTTTGTTTGGTGTAATAATAATCTGTGTAACCATATTCTTCGTCAATAAACCGATCATACAACATCATGCTAGTGTTTCCTTAGCACAACCACCACAATAAATTTACCCAACGATAAACCCTGAGAGAGTCACTGAAATCTGCCGACTATGGGAGAAATGTTACAGTTTGAATGTTACATAATCCTCAGTCATACATTTACGCATCGAATCAAAAAATTATATTAATAATAATATAACTTTTTGGGTACATCCAACGCATTTAGTGGAAATTGGGGATAAATTTACAAACACAATCAAAATATCTCACTAGTACAATCAAAATATCTCACTTGTACAATCAAATGCGCGATGTTTTATATATACCTGTGCGAAGCTGAGGCAGACCGCTAGTAGGAAATAAAATTAATTAACTTTATTATTATTGTTTTACATGTAAAACAGTTTTTGTTGTAAATAAATCACTATTTATGGAATTAAAATAGCTTTATTAATTTTTTAGTGTAAGGTCACACTAGTTTCCTGTTGCGCAGTTAAGTTATGATGTTGTGTACTCACTGTGACATTGTTGTACCAGGGCCTGATCACTGTTATGTTGAGGTTTAACTTTGGGCCAGAGCCCCTGGTCCTTGATAATTTATGCTCATTTACGACCACATACTCGGAGTCTATATATTTGAGGTCATCCCTCTCCATGTATATTTCTATGTGCTGCGACTGCAAAGAAGGGTTAACATTTCTGTTTGCACTAATTTTGAAATTCACATTTATGAACTCAATATTACCTCACTGGATTTGCACCCAATGAATGATTAATATTATTTTTAAAGTGTGTCATCGTATAGTGTAAAAAAATAAAATTCATTTATGTAGAACAATTATATTTAACTCAGATTTGTTTATAAATTATCTGCTGTACGTAATATAATATATTTTTTTTAGGTAGATACCTATTCATTTTAAATTTATAAAAATTCTTTCCATTATTTTTTCAAAATTGAAATTTCAGAACTACAGATGTTAAATTCTATGGATAACGATTTTAATTTCAAAATGTATACAAAAATTATTCTATAAATAGGCCAATCTTTGAAGAAACTTCATCGTTGGTTTTGAATAATTATTCATATTGTTTTATTGAACGCAACAACAAAAAAGGCGTTGATGGTGGATACAACATTTTTTTTTGTTATGGCAACACGTGACAGCGGAATTGTCATACAAACGGCACTTTCATACAAAAAATACAATTAAAATTTCCGACTTTTCCGTTTGATTTTCCAAGAATTTTCTTTCATGAAAACCATCTCCTGATAGTTACGAACACAACAAAAAAAGAATCAGCCAATTCGGTTCAGCCGTTCTCAAATTATGGGGGAACATACATGGTCAACTCATTTTTATTATATAGATTTAATGCGTTGATCCTATGATTCGAGGTGTTGATTTTTTTTTTTTTAAAGGGATCTGGGTTTTGTTATAAACCCAAATACAACCTTATACACCTTTCACAGTAAGCTAAAAGCTTGTGCTGTGAAAGGGGAGTTTGCCGGCACATGGGATCGAGCCACCGTTTATTTAATAACTTCCTTTACAACAAACAGTCATCACAGATAATAACAACTATGTAATATTAAAGCAAAACATAGACCAAAAAAGTTCACCTATATTACCCAAATACAAATCAGAGCGTTCAAAATATTGCAAATGACACAACAATGAATTAAACCCACATAGAACATACTACAGACACATAAAGAATAATGAATGATGAAAAGCGTTTGATATCTTTTGATTTTGCTCAATGTTACATTGTGTAAATATTCTTCATAAATGAAATGATGAGAACCATGAGATCAGGGGCCTTAGACAAACCGTACTTAGCGATCGACTACTGGCGAACTTTTCGACAATCTACCTACATGTACCGTATAATTATGCGTTATTGTTGCGGTTATAGTCGAAAATTCGTTTGTAGTCGATCGCCAAGTGCATGTTTGTCTCAGCGGGGCAGATATGTACAATAGTAGCATTACAAAATAAGTTCATTTTTATTATATGGCTGTATTGCGTTTTGGTAGAGTTTTCTAGAATACTACTACTATACCAACATGGCAAATCCCACAAGCGAGGTAGCCAGCAAATTAACTGCAAGTAATAAACAAACAGATTATACTCTTTGTGCCATTTAAAACATTTTGGATGGGTGGCATACCTTATCACTGAAAAGTTGTTGTTAATTATCTTATTTATGAAGTTTATAATCTCCTGGTTGACAAACCGTACTTAGCGATCGACTACTGGCGAACTTTTCGACAATCTACCTACATGTACCGTATAATTATGCGTTATTGTTGCAATTATTGTCGAAAATTCATTTGTAGTACATCACCAAGTGCATGATTGTCTAGGGGGGGGTCTGCTATTACAGGATACTCGAAAACTTACAGAAAGGAGTGATAGACCTTTTTACTGGGGACTCCACACTATAGAATACTAAATAAATTATCAGGTGTCAAGTTAATATCACATAAGATCTTTTGTAATACAAAAAAATCATGATATTTCTCTGTGACCAATAAAAGAAATTATGTTTTATAAAATTGCATATGGCGTTCCACTATTTATACATCAGTATAGTGAATGTTAATACCTCTTTTCCCTGGCAGCCTCCAATCACCCCCAGATATACCGTCAGGGAACACCAGGCAGCTAAGTTTGCTAGCATCGTGACTACTGTGCGTGTTGTGTGTATTATAATTTACAGTAGTTCTGTATAGTTTTACATAATCACTTGTTATTTTGTGGATAGGTTTCAAATATTGTTATTGTGTGGTTAAATATCCCAATTTAATGATACACTTAATGTCCAAAGTGATGAATCAAATTATGCGTGATGTTATATGATGTGTGTTATCTAGGTAAATTCTTGATTTTAAAATTTAATTTTTTCAGCTGTTGAGTAATTTCTTTAATTTTTTTTTTGAAAATTTGCCACAGTTTGCGGTTAATAAACAATTGAAAAATAGTTGGCCCTTCATCTATTAACGTGTCCTTGCTATAAAGCAGTGATTCCCAAACTATGGTAGGCGTACCACCAGTGGTACGTGACAATTATTTAGGTGGTATGCAAGCAGCCATGGCCATAGGACATACACATAGACCAGGCGCTGTGAGTAGTTGAGTGTGCAAAATGTGAGGACCGAGTTCCATGAATGCAGTTTGGTGGAGAATAGCTCAGAGAATAATAATATGGATCTTGCCGGATCATTTTATGGTCCAATTTTTTTTAGCCCCCCCTTCAAATTTGTATGAAAATCGATGAAGTACATTTTTATTTATTTATTAACCTATTTTGCTAACTTTATAATGTCTATGGTATATATAATAATTCAGTTTGAGCCGTCAGCGCAGCCTACTGCCGCATAGGTCTCCCCCATTTCTCTTTGTCTCTTGTCATTCGTGTCCACAGAGGTCCTGCCATCTTCCTCAAGTCATCTGACCACCTCCTACATGGTCTGCCTCTTCTTCTTTTTGGCATTTCCCTAGGAGTCCATTCGGTGACTCTTTTGGTCCACTTTTCATGGCTTTCCCTCCACATGTGGCCGACCCACCTCTATTTCAGGCTTCTGCTTTTTAGCACTGCATCCTCCAACTTTGTGGCTCTTCGAATGTCGCTGTTTTTTTTGTCACTTCTTTTATATCCCAGCATACTTCTTTCCATGCTCTTTTGACAGGTTCGTAGTTTCTGAAGGTGTCTGTTATTTGTCGCCCATGTTTGGCATCCATAGGATAGGTAAGATGCAGATGTTGAAGACCTTTCTCTTTGCAGCCATGGGGTAATTTTTATTTTTTAGTATTTCCTTCAGTGACCAAAACCTGTTCCAAGCATTTGTGACTCTCCTCTCCAATTCTTTATCTGTTTGATCTTTAAATCACATTATTTGCCCTAAGTAGGTGTATTGCTTCACATATTTTATATTTTCACCATCCACTATGATCGGTATTTCTGAATTATTAGTTATTGCCTTTGTCTTCGCTTTGTTAATTGTTAGACCTATTTCTTTACTTTTTGTTGCGATGTCTTGGATCATTGTTTGTAATGTTTGGGAATCTTTGGATAGCAATACCAAGTCATCAGCAAATCTGAGGTTATTTAGATTTTCGCCATCAATGTTGATGTCCATATTGTCCCAGCATAGGTTCTTGAAAATTTCTTCCAAAACCGCCGAGAAGAGTTTTGGTGAGAGTGGGTCGCCCTAGCGCACTCCTCTTTGTATTAAAATTGTTCTCCAAGTGATTCCAATTTTACTTGAGCTGTGCTGTTAGAGTAGATATTTCTTATAATTCTAGTATACTTATTTTCAATGCCTTGTTCTTTAAGGGCCTTCCAGATGTAATTGTGGTCTAGTGAGTCAAAAGCTTTGTTGTAATCTATGAAGCACATATATAGAGACTGTCCGTATTCTTGTGTTTTTTCTATCAATTGCTTTATAGTGTGCATGTGGTCAAGCGTGGAAAAGCCCGATCTGAAATTATAAATCAATAGCGTACCACTGAACTGAATTTAAAAACTTTTTATCTAATTATTTACTGTTAGACCAAGCTCTAGAGGGAAGTGAGTATGCAAAATGTGAGGACCGAGTTCCATGAATGCAGTTTGGTGGAGAATAACTCAGAGAATAATAATATGGATCTAGCCGGATCATTTTATGGTCCAATTTTTTTTAGCCCCCCCCCTTCAAATATGTATGAAAATCGATGAAGTACATAGGTACTATAAAGTAATTTTATTGACGATACTGCTATCCCATCACGGCATATTCCACAAGTGGGGTAGCCAGCTGACCAACCAAATGCAATAAACATGCAAGCTGCCCTCTCCGTGCCAAAAAAAATTGAAAAACATTGTTCCATATAAGTGTTTGTACTGTAGCTCTTAACAAATGTAAGGTATCTGATGTGCAGATCATTTCTTCAGAATATATTTCATCCATGTATGCAAAACTGTTAGAGGGGATGTGGAGAATACAGATAATGCCCACAGAGTGGAATGAAGGAAATATATGCCCCCTCCATAAGAAAGGGGATCAACTACTCGGTGGTAATTATAGAGCATCTTAAACACATCATATAAGGTGCTCTCAACCATTTTATTCAGAACATTGGAACCATTGATGGAAAAAAATCTTGAACTAGGAGGCTTCCAACGTTGAAGATCATGTATTTATCAGATAATCACAATGCGTTAGATCCTGCAGAAAACAGCTGAAGCAAGGTATCTGACGTACAGGTCACTTCTTCAGGTAATATTTCATCCATTTATGCAACTTTCAGAAGAGATTGAAGGAGACCCACCATCCACCCGGATAACTCAGAAGTCTGAGGACTTCCATTTATGGAGAATACAGATTATACCTATTATTATTATACCCAAATAATAAAAAGAAATGCGTCTAGCTGGCAGCAGCAGTAGTCATTTCTAGTCCCTTTTTCTAGTCTATACTCATCTTACGTTAAGCTGCTCAGTATTCACAAAACGCTCTCTAATGAGTCAGAATATATTTCTGCTCGGTGGTAATTATAGAGTATAACTCTCTTAAACACATCATATAAGGTGCTCTCAACCATTTTATTCAGAACATTGGAACCACTGGGGGAAAAAGTTTTTGAACTACATCAGGGTGGCTTACAACGTTAAAGATCACGTATTTATCAGATAGGCATGCTGCGTCAGATCCTGCAAAAAAACATCTGAATTCAATGTTGACACATACCACCTTTTTATTGCCCACCATCTTTCCACAAGAACAAAAACTACCCAACTAAACATCAGAAAACGGTGTCCTGGGGCCGTAGACAAACCGTTCTTAGCGATCGACTACTGGCGAACTTTTCGACAATCTTCCTACATGTACCGTGTAATTATGCGTTATTGTTGCAGTTATTGTCGAAAATTCGTTTGTAATCGATCCCCAAATGCGTGTTTGTCTAAGGAGTCAGAGATGAAAGTATAATGCTGAGTTCTGTTAACTGTTTGATGGCATTACCGCGGAACAAATGCTCAAGATTGACCTATTACGATGACTAGGTCACCTACAATGGGTGGATAGAGACCCAGCGAAAAGTATAATAGATGTAACCCCCGATAGACGAACGGGAATGTGAAGATCAAAGCTTTGGTGGATGAACGGGGTTGTAGCGGGCAGATGCTCAGCAGCTACTAAATGACATCCTAAAAGATATTCATTCGTACGAGAACCGTTGAACCATAGACCAAGACAATTTATGTTTCTAGTTCTTTCCACTAATAAATTTCCAAGCCGAATACATACGTATCAAGGCTGAGAATTAAAACATGAGACAATTGAATTTTTACAGCATGAAATATGTGAAAAACTTCCTCGAATCAGCTTGGTAGTTTGATTGTAATTCAAATCCCTCATAAAGTAAAGACCCTTGTGACCTGTAAAATTTTGTTGGATCGTCGAATCCTCAATAAAGAAAGAACATCTCGCAGCCATTTTTATGTGTGCATATTGCAGAGCATTAGAGTAAAAACATATTCTGACTCATTAGAGAGTAAAGCGTTTTGTGAATACTGAGCAGCTTAACGTAAGATGAGTATAGACTAGAAAAAGGGACTAGAAATGACTACTGCTGCTGCCAGCTAGATGCATTTCTTTTTATTATTTGGGTATAATAATAATAATAGGTATAATCTGTATTCTCCATAAACGGAGGTCCTCAGACTTCTGAGTTATCCGGGTGGACGGTGGGTCTCCTTCAATCTCTTCTTAAAGTTGCATAAATGGATGAAATATTACCTGAAGAAGTGACCTGTACGTCAGATACCTTGCTTCAGCTGTTTTCTGCAGGATCTAACGCAGTGTGATTATCTGATAAATACATGATCTTCAACGTTGGAAGCCTCCTAGTTCAAGATTTTTTTCCATCAATGGTTCCAATGTTCTGAATAAAATGGATGAGAGCACCTTATATGATGTGTTTAACCCTTAACCACTGACGTGTCATTTTGTTACACTGCCACTGACGTATGTACGGTATACGTACACGTACATAAGACCTCCTGATGCATCAATAGAGTGGAACTCTGGTCATTATTACATTACATTTATTTACACATATTAGACATTGAATAGGGAATACAAAAAAACACTTGTAATATTTATAAAAAAAACATATATTAATCAATAACCTTAGAGGTGATGAAATTAACATAGACATTTTTTTTAATTAACACAAAAATAATCTTTGAAAATATGAACTTGTTTTTTTTGTTATATTGATAACAAAGGATTTTTTTAATTAGAAAAAAATCACAATTGGTAAAAATCACAATATAAGACACTTTTTAACAACAGTTGTTGCAGGTCGGTTTAGAGCACTGCAAGCAGATCGATTTATGGTAAATTTGACAGCCATACTGAGTTTGTCTGCAAACATATGACAATGGAATGTTGTCTTCAGAAGAGGCAGAATCTGAACCACAAGCAGGAGCCTCTTCATCATCATCCTCGGAAGACACAACGAGATCCGACTGAATGTAGTTATTTTCATCTGCCGATGATTCTTCGTCAGATTCACGGAGCCAAGATTCGATCCCCTCTTTGTTATTGGCACTATTCGCCCAAACTCGTATTTTTCTTGAAGTAGACGGCTCAGAAGAAGAATTAGGCCGCTTGCAATTCATTTTTTCGGCGCAAAATCAGTAATCACTATCTTTAAAAAAGTCACACTTACACTGACGCTACGTACCACATACGTAGGGTCATCAAAATCACCTATTTAGGGACGTGCCACGTGCCCACTCTCTAGCACCCCACAAGAGTCTCTTGCATATAGGAAACTACCAAAAAGGACGTGCAAAAATTCCCGCGCGAAATAAAGTTTTAAACGAAAAACCGTTTGCATGACGTACCACATACGTACGTCAGTGGTTAAGGGTTAAGATGCTCTATAATTACCACCGAGTAGTTGATCCCCTTTCTTATGGAGGGGGCATATATTTCCTTCATTCCACTCTGTGGGCATTATCTGTATTCTCCACGTCCCCTCTAACAGTTGTGCATACATGGATGAAATATATTCTGAAGAAATGATCTGCACATCAGATACCTTACATTTGTTAAGAGCTACAGTACAAACACTTATATGGAACAATGTTTTTCAATTTTTTTGGCACGGAGAGGGCAGCTTGCATGTTTATTGCATTTGGTTGGTCAGCTGGCTACCCCACTTGTGGAATATGCCGTGATGGGATAGCAGTATCGTCATTAAAATTACTTATAGTACCTATGTACTTCATCGATTTTCATACATATTTGAATGGGGGGGGGCTAAAAAAATTGGACCATAAAATGATCCGGCTAGATCCATATTATTATTCTCTGAGCTATTCTTCTCCACCAAACTGCATTCATGGAACTCGGTCCTCAAATTTTGCATATTCACTTCCCTCTAGAGCTTGGTCTAACAGTAAATAATTAGATATAAAGTTTTTAAATTCAGTTCAGTGAAATGCTATTGATTTATAATTTTGTGTGTAGTACGCGAAATTAAAAGTTTGGGAACCACTGCTATAAAGTAATGGGTTTTCATACTTTTAAAGCAATTTTATAATAAATATTGTTTATCTGTCAATCATAATATCTAGCTGTGAGTTGTGAATATGTTTTTCTAATATATAAAATTCTCGTGTTACGGTGTTTGTTATCATACTTTTCCAAAATGGCTGGACCGATTTTGATGAAATTTTGTATGCTTATCGAGTAGGTCTGATAATCGGCCAACATCTATTTTTCATACCCCTAAATGTTAAGGATGTTCCACCACGATTTTTTATTTTATGGACAATTTTCTTTTATTTTTTTTGTGGTGAGGCATTAACCTGTAAAGGAGTACCAACGCACCGGTGCGTGCAAGAAATATTATGGGATCAAATTCGTCAATTTTATCATTGGTCCAATCTGTCGGATGTACTATACCAATCACAAGGAAAAAAATCAAAAATAGGCGTGTTTAGACCTTATTTATCGCCTATACAAAATGTCACGTGACCGCCGCTTGAAATACCTAGCCGTCACTCGCGGTTGCAAACCATTTTGCTACGTGCGTTCGTGCGCTATGGGTGTTATTTTATGGAGTATTTTGTGATTTTTTTTTTACTTTTTGTGCTAATTCTGGTCGATTTAATTAGTTTTTAGTACCTACATAAGTTTTTGTTAAAAACAAATAAAAATAAATATTTTTAATAATGATAAATATTCCTATGTTGAACCCATTGTTGACAATACCGGAGCAGACATGACGTATCAAAATTGTTTTTGTTATATAACTCCGTTATTATTAATTTTTGAGAGTTGGTTCCTTATAAACATTTATTCTAGGGATCATTTTCTATAACATGCAATAAAAAAATATTCAAAAAGTGAAAGTTGAATTAATTCACTCTGCCATACACTTTTATTTTTTCTTTATTCACTCACGGACAGGTTAAAAAATACATATAGCCCTAAATTTTAACTCTTCTACCACCAACCCCTATTTTTTTAATAGTGATATTAGTGATCTTGAAATAATGTATATGGCAAAACAACGTTTGCCGGGTCAGCTAGTAAAAATATAAAACTCTGTATAATTATGAGTTTTACTGAGATTTTATTAAACTGACCCAACTCAATTAGACAAGAACATTACATGTTGAAATCTGGATTATTTTTAATACTTTTGTGAAGGCACTTTATAATAAATCCCATCTATTTTTTGAAATTTTTCCACAATATTTGTAAAATAAACTCACAATTGTAAATCTGCTTTATTTATACTTTCTCATCATCATCATCACCATCACACCGCTTCTATTGTATGAACATTTAATAATTGTAAATGTAATAGTGTTGTTTATTACTTTCCATTATTTTTCTTCTTTTTTATTGTAG
The DNA here is from genome assembly GCA_947579605.1 of Athripsodes cinereus. Classification (NCBI taxonomy): domain Eukaryota; kingdom Metazoa; phylum Arthropoda; class Insecta; order Trichoptera; family Leptoceridae; genus Athripsodes; species Athripsodes cinereus. Next base: position 38,136,861 of record OX388305.1, read on the forward strand.
GAATTACTCTCCTAACTTCAAAGTAAATCTCATATGCTATTATCGGTATCTTCTTTTTTGTTGTGTATATTTTAAATAGCACCATCCACTTGGACTCGGGAAAGAACTTGGGAATGTGACTTTCATCCACTTGAAAGTTTTCAAATATAAAATTGCCTTTCTGAAATAATTCATAGCAAATAAATTGTCAGTAATCTCCCACTATTTTTAGTAAGTTTTTGAGATTCCTGTAAAAGATTGGTGAACGGAAAAATGTATATATAAGTAAATAAATGAAAACACTAATATCCAGTATAGTAATATCCAATATGAATATCAAAAAATCATCACATCACAGTGACGTATAGCGTGTCCAAATGTCACACAAAGGAGTTGGATTCTATAATGAACAGTAATTTGTAGCTCATAACGGCAATAATCAGAGTGCACATACATTCCTCTGTGGCGTAATGGTTAAGGGTTGAAAACATAAGAGATATACTTGGAATCGGTGATTGATGCCATGGTATAAAGCACTTAAGCCAGTCTAAGCCAATTCTTAAGCGTCAGAACACAATAATACTGTAAGTACCAACTTGCAAGTGATGCTTATCTTGCAATTGAATCATATCGTAATGTATGTATGTATCATATGAGTGTGAGTTTAAGAGAATATTTTTCTTACCACGGGACAGCTTTCTAGTTTTATTGTTTTCCTGACTATATTTAAAATGAAGTTGGTGCTGTTTAATAAATCACAAATGCCTTCCTTGAAGTTCAATAAACTCTGCTTATATTGCTGATTGATCAGCTGGTGTCCAATCATCTCTATCTGGTAACAATCATATAAATTATCTAAAAGGGGCATTATTAAAAGGAGAAAAAGAAAAAAATATATTTTAAGGTTTTCTTCACACATAGAGATCACATTATATGTGAATTATGATTCTTCAACCAATGAATTGTCTAATTAATTAAATAATTCTCCAATGCACATTTAAGCTTCTGGCTACCCCACCTGTTCAAGATGCTGTGATGGTATAGATTAGTGATGGGCGATAGTATCATATTTTACAATCGAAATAATCGAAGTCGTTCACAATTCACAATCTTTTGAAGTCGGTTATTTTCGTGTCTTACGATATTATTATATTCGGAAAAACGAAGTACAAAACTATCGTCAACGATTCAACGAAACGTACTCATCTACTCCCCTCTCACTTCCTCACGCTTTATTTCAGTTTGTTTTTATGCGTTGAAAGATGCGGTTGTGAAATGTGAATGCTCACGTTCTCATATTAATATTGCCTACAAAATTGTTCAGGTAACTACGCGAGTAGTGTCTCTCTTTTTACTAAGAGATCTTCTACTTGTAGACAGCTTAATAGTAAAACCTAGTAACACTCTTTAAAAGATATTACATAAATAATCTAACGAAGAAATTTATTAATCAAGTAAAGCAAAGTATTTTCGGAGAATAAGCAGACAATGTACTTCTACTCGTTAACTTCTTTGTACGTGAACTACTTAAATACCGTACCGTACAATAAATAGACATCACTTACATCATTCTGCTAAACAATAAAAATATTTAGGTATAGTAATTTGTATTTATTATAATTAATATTTGTATTTGTTGCTATCCACTCATTTTCATTAGCTTAGTATATTAGTTATATTTCAATCCATGTTCGGGAGTATTTTAGGACCTAGGTTATATGATTTTATATTATGAAACATTGTAATGCATGTATTTTTTATGTATTTATTGTTCCTTATTAAAATAAAAATACGTATTAAATGTATACCTTTTATGTTATTGTTTGTAATCAATGTACAGTTAAGAATGAATAAATAAATAAATAAAAATAAAATCTTCCACAAAATTTTATCTTAGAAGTTTAAATTATTCCTAAATTATTATTTTCTGGCAGTTACTTGGTTTTCCTATTAGGTTATAAAAATTGCAAGGAATGGAGCGATCACTAATCATTTGACTGACTGCATCATCGTTGTGGTGTTGTCCGGCACGGCGTCGTATATGAATATAATATTGTATTATACTTAGGTAGGTAGGTACCTAAATACATATTGGCCATGGTTCATCCGTATAATTATATCCAACTATACTTTTAGTAGCAAGTATCAACTTGTATTGAAATTGAATTCTAAGAACCGACTAACACGAGTCCAAGTCGAATTATTGAAGTGATAGATCAAAAGTCGAATATTTATAATCGACTTAAAATAATGAATTAAAATAATTGACTTATAATAATCGATTAAAGTAATCGACTTGCTCCGATACTATCGAATAATCACGGTGTTCTGAACTATCGATATAATTGAATCATATATCGATATATCGCCCATCACTAGTATAGATAGAATGCTTTGAGGCTGAAATCATGAGAATACTACAAAAAAGGAATTTAATGTATTTTTTTCATCAGTTAGTTTGAATGTTACAGCCATGCCATGCCAATGCCATGGTATTTTATTTTCACAAATATTTATAGGAAATAAAATTAATCAACTTTACTATTGCTTTACAAGTAAATAAAGTTTTTGCTGTAAATAAATTACTGTTTTTGAAATCAAAATACCTTTCTTATTTTTTTAGTCTAAAGGTCACACTAATTTCCCGTTGCGCAGTTAAGTTAAATTTTATGATGTTGTGTACTCACTGTGACATTGTTGTACCAGGGCTTGCTTACTGTTGCGTTGAGGTTTAACTTCGGGCTAGAGCCCCTGGTCCTTGATAATTTATGCTCATGTACAACCACGTACTCAGGGTCTACATATTTGAAGTCCTCCCTCTCCATGTATATTTCTATGTGCTGCGACTACAAAGAAGGATTAACATATCTGTTTGCACTAATTTTGAAATTCTATAGGCTATTTACATTTTCATTGAAGATTGGTTGCTTTGATCCTGTGATTCGAGGTGTTTTATTTATTTATTAACTTCCTTTGCAACAAACAGTCATCACAGATAATAACGACAAAGCTTGCATGTTTCTTACATGCAGCTGGTCTGCTTGCTACCCCACTTGTGGGATATGCAGTGATGGTATAGTAGTAGTAGATATTAAACAAAGCATAGACCAAAAAAGTTCACCTATATTACCCAAATATAAATCGGAGCATTTAAAATATTACAAATGACACAACAATGAATTAAACCAACTTAGAACATACTACAGACACATAAAGAGTAATGAATGATGAATAGTGTTCGGTATCTTCTTCCATTTGACTTTGCTCAATGTTACATTGTGTAAATATTTTCATAATGTATAGAAGATCGACATTGAAATGATGTGTAACATATTGTGATCAGATATGTCTAATATAATAATGATAATAAAAAAACTTTATTGACAGAACATAATAAAAAAATTCTACAAACAAGTACAAGTAAAAGTTGCATTACAAAATAAATTAATTATGGCTATATTGGATTTTGGTAGAATTTTCTAGAATACTCCTACTATACTAACATGGCATATCCCACAAGCGAGGTAGCCAACAAATTAACTGCAAGTAATAAACATACAGATTGTACTCTTCGTGCCATTTATAACATTTTGGATGGGTGGCATACCTTATCGCTGAAAAGTTGTTGAAAATTGTCTTATTTATGAAGTTTATAATCACCTGGGGCCGTAGACAAACCGTACTTAGCGATCGTCTACTGGCGAACCTTTCGACAATCTACCTACATGTACCGTATAATTGTGTGTTGTTGTTGCAATTATTGTCGAAAATTCGTTTGTAGTCGATCGCCAAAGGCATGTTTGTCTAGGGGGTCTGCTATTACAGGATACTCGAAAACTTACAGAAAGGAGTGATAGACCTTTTTACTGGGGACTCCACACTATAGAATACTAAATAAATTATCAGGTGTTAAGTTAATATCACATAAGATCTTTTGTAATACAAAAAAATCATGATATTTCTCTGTGACCAATAAAATAAAATTATGTTTTATAAAATTGCATATGGCGTTCCACTATTTATACACCAATAAAGTCAATGTTAATACCTTTTTTCCCTGGCAGCCTCCAATCACCCCCAGACATACCATCAGGGAACACCAGGCAGCTAGGTTTGCTAGCATCGTAGCTACTGTGCCTATAGTTTGCATTGTAATTTACAGTAGTTCTGTTATATATAGTATATCTATAGTTTTACATAATCACTTGTTATTTTGTGGTTAGGTTTCGTAATATTGTTAATTGTTTGGTTTAATATCCCAATTTAATGATACACTTAATGTCCAATGTGATGTTAAATGATGTGTGTTATCTAGGGAAACACAAATTTTAAAATTTTATTTTTTCAGTTGTTGAGTTATTTCATTAAATTTTTTGAAAATTTTCCACAAGTTGCGGTTAATAAACAATTGATGAGTAGTTGGTCCTTCATCTATTAACGTGTCCTTGCTTTAAAGTAATGGGTTTTCATACTTTTAAAGCAATTTTATAATAAATATTGTTTATCTGTCAATCACTAATGTCTAGCTGTGAGTTTTGAATATGTTTATATATATATATATGAAAGACTGTATGATCTAATTTTCATCCGAAATGCATGTACAACATGCACCTCATGAATGAAAGATCATTTGATTTTACGCAGGAGACAGTATGAAGGTGAAGGTTTTACTCCAATTCACTATATATATATATATTATAGAAATGCTGTGCAAGTCTCACATACAAAGGAAGTATGTGTGGACCAAAGAGATTATACATACATAACATGATGTGTCACCTGCAGTGCTACTCTTGACACTCGATTCGATCCTAATCCAATGCCAATACAATTCCAATCTCAATCTTAATTCCAACTTCAAAACCGTACTCTTGAACCCAATCCCGCGCGATCGAAATCATATTTGAGATTGGCGTTCCAAATTGCGGGATCGTGTTCGTTTGGAGTTTGTTATTGCAATATAATAAATATTTTCGCTGCAAATAAGGAATAAATAATTGTTTATATGTTGCTGATGTACGTATACTCAAAGAAACTGTAAGGAAGTAAACTTGAGATCCGTGACTGGTATATTTTTTTCTTTCGAAACATAAAAAAGTCGAATTTGATTAACTATTAACTGTCCTACTTAACAAATATAATAATTTGACGTAGCGATTATATTTTAGGATTATTTTTTTCTGTAAATGGAACACTCATTTCAAATATCTATTCTGACGTTTCTGCATTTCAGTGTTGCGTTGTTTGTTTGAATATATTTGATTATAATTATTTTTTTATGTAAATGGAACACTCATTTCAAATATCTATTCTGACGTTTCTGCATTTCAGTGTTGCGTTGTTTGTTTGAATATATTTGATTATAATTATTAAAAACGTAAGTATTATTTTAGTTGCTGATTAATTTTAATTAGGTAATTTGTTCACAAAGTTATATGTGAACTCCACGAGGGTGATTTGTAAATAAAGGTAGAACTAGTGTTGAAATTAAATAAAAAAACATTTCAACTGCATTTTAAACTCATATTTTAATTAATCTTAATATTGTTGCAATTAATTTCAAAACGTCTTTTTTAAAATACTGTTTTTGATAATATACTAGTGTTATATTTTATTTGCTTTCCATCAGCGCCTAGCTGTGCTGTACAAGTTGTTAGAAGTCCCCGCAACCAAACGAGACATTCTCGTCTCGCCAGAACACAGGGGTTGGAACAACAAGAGCGTCTCGTATTAATCAAAGAAAAACGGGTGGAAGCAGATTGCTTAGCAGCGATTGCGTTTTAAATAGCTGCTGAAAAATTGGGGCAGTGTGCCGAATCTTTAAGCTAAACTAGTGCTGCCATTCAATCAGGGTCTGTTGAAGTATCAGCAGCCTTGAGGGAGATTGCAAAGGCAATATGCAGTAGAAAATAGTTTTAGAATAGAAAAATACTTGTTTATTAAGTATAACGTTTTAATGGTTTTTATTTTGTACATAGTATTTTTTTTAAATAAATTAATTGTCAAGTATAAATAGTCAATAAAATTATTATATTACACTAGGTATTACAATTTTGTTATTATTACATACCTTGATAATTTACATATATTATAATATAAACAAAAAATGTCTACAGAGGATTTTGGGTGTAAAATGGTATGAACATGTCACAAATCATGCTGTGATACAGGGGAGACGATGGTCCTGGCTGGGTCATGTTCTGAGAATGCCCAATGATAGTTGGCCAAAAAGAGCACTGTTCTTCCATCCGTAAAGGTTCCGTCGGCCCGAGCGCTCTCTTTCACAATACACTGTTCCTGTGACAATGACATCAGAGCGCAGGGAATGTCGTGGGAAGAGGTGACGCGATTGGCAAAGAGACGCTCTGAATAGAGGAGGCTGGTTTCTGCCCTGTGCTCCCGAGAGAAGCGTTGAGGGCGATGATGATGATATATATGTAGGTAATGAAACGTGTACTTTCATATTCGCCTATGATGTGAATTCCACAGCTAATTCATGTCTGACTTGTATACCTCTATGTAAGTCATGAGCTGCATAAACAACTTACAAAGAATTCTAAATAATTTACTCTTGAAACATCTTTTGATATTCTGAAAAACAACTCTTGAAACATTTCTTTTGATATTCTATAATTTGCAATAAATTTTCCATTACTCATACTAAACGTATTTTGCGAATATCTTGATATTCTGCTCAAGTTATTTCGTTGTCCAATATCGGCTAGATGCGCGTTTTCCAAATTATTACAAAATAATGCCAAACGAGCCATTTTTTAAAGATTTAAAAAAATTACTTCTCGATTTCAAAAAATTTGCTTTCTCCCTATCGTGTATGTAATGACAGTTAGACGATTTCAACACAATCCCACGAAATCGAGTAACTGTCAAAACGATGTCAAGAGTACCATTTTGAAATTTTACGATTTTGGGATTGGGATCGACTGTCAAGAGTAACACTGCTGAGCTCTATTCAAGGCATTTATTTATTTTATTTTATTGTTGATGTTATGGCCATAGTTTCATCTTTCATATAAATCAGATTACATTTTCCAGGAAAAAAAGTACAGTACCATTCACATATAAAATCAATGGGGAGCCAATAGCTGAAAAATCAGACTGTAGAGACTTGGGTGTGCAACTGGACAGTAAGCTATTATTTGACAAACACATTGACACGATTACTTTAAAGGCTTACAAAATGTTGGGATTCCTAATGAGAGTATGCAAACCATTCACTCAGGTGAAAACATTTAATGTATTATACAACACAATTGTTAGAAGTCAATTGGAACATGCGTCTGTCATTTGGAATCCACAATATAACATTTACATTGACAGTTTAGAACGGATTCAACATATATTTTTGAAACATATGAACTACAAATTTGGCAACAACTACAAAAATGAATTACAGACATTACATACAAGACGTAGAAATTCAGACCTTTTGTACCTTTACGATTTAATAAACTCAAATATTGACTGTACAGACCTTTTAGCAAAAATTACTTTTAACATACCAAATAGACGAACGAGACACACCTCGACTTTCTTCTTAAGTAAAAAAAGTACTAACGCTGCTGAGAACTCGCCACTACATCGATGCGTTACCACATATAACAATTTGGAGAAGGTGAGGTCCGTGGACATATTCTGTATGTCCAGGAGCCTTTTTAGGAGCCACATTAGACAGGAATGAAATATTTGTTTGTTTTTTCTTTTCTTTTCTTTTTTTCTTTCTGTGTTTGTACTGTACTGGCAATAATAATAATAATAATGAATTCAAAGATGGGCTGGTCAAGTACAAGAAATATGTTTAATGGTAATTATGTTATATTTTGTAAAATTTTATTGTATGTTGCCCATTTTTTTAAATAAATAAATAAAAAAAAAATCATCATATATACGAGGGCGGTCTGATAAGTACTTAGCCTCTCCGCCCGATGGCATCACTATCACAAGAAAAATATACTATCGTGTAATACATTCTTGTACACGGCTATTGCCAAAATTTCAGTCGAATTGAACTCATAGTTTTGTTTTGACTGCGTGTGGAAGCGGGCAGGTCCACAGATTTTAGAAAAATGGAAAAAGAGCAATATCGGTCGGTGATTCGATTCTTGTTTTTGGAAGGGAAATCACGTAGAGAAATCAAAGAGCGCTTGAATGCTGTGTACGGTGCCTCTTCTCCTTCGATAGCGATCCTCAAAAATTGGTTTATGAGTTTCAACGTGGTTGTACGTCGGTTTTTGACGAGCCACGCCTAAGTGGCCCGAAAACGGCTAATACGGAGGATAACGTGACAAAAATCCATGATATCATATGGCAGACCACTGATTGAAGGTGCGTAAGATAGCTAAGATAATAGGCACCTCAAAAAACCACATAGGCTATATCATTCATGAAATTTTGGGCATGAGAAAGCTATCGCCGCAATGGGTGCCGCGTTTTCTCACTCCGGACAACAAGCGCAACCGTGAGACCACTTCAGAGCAGTGTTTGACGCTGTTTAAGACCAATCCGATGGAGTTTCTGCGTCTTTTCGTAACCTTCTACAAAACTTGGATCCACTGGTACCCACCAGAGACCAAGGAACATTCAAAACAGTGGACTTCACCCGTGAATGTACTCCGAAGATGGCAAATACTGTCTTATCAGCCGAAAAGGTGATGGCCACTGTTTTCTGGGATTCACAAGGTGCGATCTACATCCACTACCTGGAAAATGATAAAACGATCACAGGGCTCTACTATGCCGAATAATTGGGCCGATTCGGCGCCAAATCACAGAAAAAACGGCCCCATTCGACAAAATAAAGTGTTCTTCCACCATGACAATGCACTGGCTCACACCCCCGCCGTTGCCACGGCCAAATTGTTCGAATTGGGTTACGAACTGCTGGTCCATCCACCGCATTCTCCAGATTTGGTCATTTATTATTTGGGTATAATAATAATAGGTATAATCTGTATTCTCCATAAACGGAGGTCCTCAGACTTCTGAGTTATCCGGGTGGACGGTGGGTCTCCTTCAATCTCTTCTGAAAGTTGCATAAATGGATGAAATATTACCTGAAGAAGTGACCTGTACGTCAGATACCTTGCTTCAGCTGTTTTCTGCAGGATCTAACGCAGTGTGATTATCTGATAAATACATGATCTTCAACGTTGGAAGCCTCCTAGTTCAAGATTTTTTCCATCAATGGTTCCAATGTTCTGAATAAAATGGATGAGAGCACCTTATATGATGTGTTTAAGATGCTCTATAATTACCACCGAGTAGTTGATCCCCTTTCTTATGGAGGGGGCATATATTTCCTTCATTCCACTCTGTGGGCATTATCTGTATTCTCCACATCCCCTATAACAGTTTTGCATACATGGATGAAATATATTCTGAAGAAATGATCTGCACATCAGATACCTTACATTTGTTAAGAGCTACAGTACAAACACTTATATGGAACAATGTTTTTCAATTTTTTTTGGCACGGAGAGGGCAGCTTGCATGTTTATTGCATTTGGTTGGTCAGCTGGCTACCCCACTTGTGGAATATGCCGTGATGGGATAGCAGTATCGTCAATAAAATTACTTTATAGTATGTACTTCATCGATTTTCATACAAATTTGAAGGGGGGGGCTAAAAAAATTGGACCATAAAATGATCCGGCAAGATCCATATTATTATTCTCTGAGCTATTCTCCACCAAACTGCATTCATGGAACTCGGTGCTCACATTTTGCATACTCACTTCCCTCTAGAGCTTGGTCTAACAGTAAATAATTAGATTAAAAGTTGATATGGGGGGGTGAGATAGATGGTGAAAGAATGGGTTTTTGATAGATAATATATAAAATAGTTACCAAAAATGCCAGCGGCTGAGACTCTACTGGGCTACTTACAGCACTCCAGGAGTTAAAACAATAAAAAAAAATGGTCTCAATTAAATATATAGTGAGGCTATATAAGAGACGACAAGTTATAGGTATACAGATAGGCGAATGTGTAAAAAACAAATGTAAATTTTAGAAAAACATTTAATTGATAATAAAAAAAAATCTTACCACTATTACAAACACATTAGTTTAACCAGCAACACAATACTACGCCTTACTCACTACCCCGTATTGTCTGTGCACACGTAATTATCCCAATATAAAAAAAAACACACTTGATTATTATTTCAATAAAAACGAAAACGTAGCACTTTTAAAATAATTAAATTTCACTTTGCGATGATTGTAATGGATCCCACGATGAGGGCGCCTCTGGCATGAAAATGCCTAGAGGCAAACAAGTTGAAGAAGGCACCCCTTGGCGCAGTGCTGGGAGGGCGAAGTCCCACGTCCGAGGCTCCTGGAGGCAATTACCAGCCTACACAGGTGCAGAGTTAGCTCGTCATGACTTCAGGAGGAGAATATCTCGACTCAACTGAAGTCCAGTGGCCAGAGACAGACTTGTCTCTCTGAAGGTTAGATGATGAGTGATGGCAGGAGCGATCCTTCTACCAAGGACAACTGACTGCTCACTACGACTCGCTGATGATAACTGTTCACCACTGATGACTGATGGAGACTAACTGATCTTTCAAGGACATTTCTCCGCTGTTCCTTGAGTGGTGTAGAGAGGGGTTGGTCCTACCCCTTCGATGACGTGATACATCCACGTGCAGCGGCGTGATTGGTTGATTGCAGTAGCAATACACGCCTACTGCAAGTTCCATTGTATTGCGGGTACAACTGCACCCTTGTCTGCATTCCAGGAATTATGTACATGATGAAATAAATATTTACAAATAAGTTTGATATTGTTAAGCGTCCAATGCGCTGATTTATAATTATTAATTAATTCACATATGAATATTTAAAGCGTCTCTTGCACTGATATTAAATATAAAACATTTCTTGTGTCCATTATCACCATTATTATTATAGCGTCTTTTCGCACAGCACAAATAACACACATCTTATTCTATTACATAGCACAATACAACCCTTTAGGTAGATAATTAAATACTCAAACTACGTATGTTACAATAAAATTAAAATTCATACCTAAAGAGTCGTTTACATAATTCAAAATATATCATCGATATCAAAACTCAATAGATCGAAGCGTAGGTATAAAAAATCCAACCAAGCAGATACTAAATAATAATGCGCAGACATTCTGGAATATTCATTAAATAATTTAAAAAAAAACAATTAGCGAAGTACATAATGAATGCGGCTCTTAATCCTTTGTCGAATTTTATTATTTTATTACCCCTGTTGCTATGTAGGTACAAATTTAAATAAACAATGATAATATTTTGAATACAGGTAGGTACAAAGATTAGCAAACAATATTAAGAACAATATTAACGCAGGTACCTTTTAAGTGCAGGCAATATTTTTAATTTTGGGTTATTCTAAATTCTTATGAACTGCATTGTTTATTTCGGTATTTCAGTACCACTTTCTAAATACCAATTATTATTTTTAATGGTAACTTTTCGGCACAATACCTATTATACCGGGCACATCAAAGTTTTTAAATTCAGTTCAGTGATACGCTACTGATTAGTAATTTTGTGTGTAGTACGCAAAATTAAAAGTTTGGGAACCACTGCTATAAAGTAATGGGTTTTCATACTTTTAAAGCAATTTTATAATAAATATTGTTTATCTGTCAATCATAATATCTAGCTGTGAGTTGTGAATATGTTTTTCTAATAAATAAAATTCTCGTGTCACGGTGTTTGTTATCATACTCTTCCGAAATGGCTGGACCGATTTTGATTTATTTATTTATTAATCAGAGACACAAACAGAAAGTTGACTAAATACACACAAAAAAAATAAAAACAACATACATTGATTCGGCCAGGCCAACCCCCCAATTAAGTGTGTCTACAGCATACACATATTAATGTAAACAAAAGAATGATAGAAAATAAAATAAAAAAAAAACAATCAAACAAAAGCAGATCACAATCACCGCAGGCCCAGTACAAACTGAACCTGCACCAAACAAGCACCGATCAAAAAAACAAAAAATGTCAATCTACAAAGATACCAAAGATGAAATTTTGTATGCTTATCGAGTAGGTTTGATAATCGACCAACATCTATTTTTCATACTCCTAAATGTTGAGGGTGTTCCACCACGATTTTTTATTTTATAGATAATTTTCTTTTTATTTTTTTTGTGGTGAGGCATTAAAAAATACATATAGCCCTAAATTTTAACTCTTCTACCACCAACCCCTATTTTTTTAATAGTGATATTAGTGATCTTGAAATAATGTATATGGCAAAACAACGTTTGCCGGGTCAGCTAGTAAAAATATAAAAATATAAAATTCTGTATAATTATGAGTTTTACTGAGATTTTATTAAAATGACCCAACTCAGTTAGACGAAAACATTACGTGTCTAAATCTGGATTATTCAAATAAAATCTCGAACTCAAATAGTGTATTTTTAATTTTTATTTAGAAATTATTTTTTTGTGAAGGCACTTTATAATAAATCCCATGTATTTTTTAAATTATTCCAATCGCTATCATTTTACGCTTCAACAAAGTAAAAGAGACTCAGGATGATTGTAAATCTGTTTTATTTATACTTTCTCATCATCATCACCATCACACCGCTTCTATTGTATGAACATTTAATAATTGTAAATGTAATAGTGTTGTTTATTACTTTCCATTATTTTTCTTCCTTTTTATTTTAGGAATTACTTTCCTTACTTCTAGGTAAATCTCATATGTTAATATCGGTATCTTCTTTTTGGTTGTGTATATTTTGAATAGCATCATCCACTTGGACTCGGGAAAGAATTTGGGAATGAGACTTTCATCAGCTTCAAAGTTTTCAAGTAAAAAATTGCCTTTCTAAAATAATCAATAACAAATACTTTATTATATTATACCCTCACGCAATGTCTCAAATAAGGTAGGCAGAGAGAACGGAACGTCTAATAGATCTATCTTTACACACTTCCTTCGTTTCCTCAACATTCACTTCACCTCTTGATGATTATTATTTTATTACAAAATTGCCTTTCTGAAATAATCAATAACAAATAAATTATCAATAATCTCCCACTCTTTTTCATTATTTTTGAGATTCCTGTAAAGGTAGGTGAGCTGAAAAAGAATATATATAAGTACGTAAATGTAAACACTAATATACAATTAAATATGAAAAGCATAAAATCATCACAATACAATAATACACTAGTTATAGCAACCAGGGATGTTGCGAATATTCGCATCCGCATCCGCAAATGCGGAGCTTCCGCATGTATTTGGACATCTGCATCCGCATCCGCAATAATCGATGCGGATTCACGCGGATGCGGATGTAAGACAATTTGCGACAAGAAAGAAATGGGGCGGGGCTGGCGAATGGCGCGTGCCGTTCGCACTTGACATTAACCAATGGGAACGAAAAAATTGGTGAGAAGATCCGACACGTTTTTATTTTTGCCGGTTTTATTTTTTTTTTTTTATTTTTTTTTGCCGGTTTTTGCAAATAACAAAAAAAAATATTTTGCCAAAAAACCATAATATTATTGTAGCAACAATTTCGTCACATATTTGACAGTGGGGCCTACCAACTAAGATAGTTCCTACTTTTTTCTATAACATCTTAAACATCCGCATCCGCATTCACATCCGCGGATGTGTAAAAATCGACATCCGCAACATCCCTGATAGCAACTAATCACATCACAGTGACGTATAACGTGTCCAAATGTCACACAAAGGAGTTGGATTCTATAATGAACAGTAATTTGTAGCTCATAACGGCAATAATCAGAGTGCACATTAGTGATGTAACGAATGTGTGATTTTTTATCATTGCGAATATTTGTTGCCGACATTTGCGAATGCGAATATTGACTTGCTTAAATTTCTACAATTTATTGGTCAAACAATAAATTTTCAACCCCCCCGTCGCCGAATTTTCAAAATGGTATAGGAATTTAAAATATTTAAAAACTCCTCAGTTTTCTCAAAGAATATTTTCTTGTAGTACCTTTTTCTATAATATATCGGGTAAGTATCCAGTACTTTTACCGAATAACCGATACTTTAATACTAAAATAATATTCGCAAAACATTCGCATATTTTTTTGCTAATACGAATACTTTGAAATATGCAAATATTCGCGAATGCAAATACGAATATTCGTTACATCACTAGTGCACATACATTCCTCTGTGGCGAAATGGTTAAGAGTTGAAAAACATAAGAGATATACTTGGAATTGGTGATTGTTGCCATGGTATAAAGCACTTAAGCCAGTCTAAGCCAATTCTTAAGCGTCAGAACACATAATACTGTAAGTACTAACTTGCAAGTGATGCTTATCTTGCAATTGAATCATATCGTAATGTATGTATGTATCATACGAGTGTGAGTTTAAGAGAATATTTTTCTTACCAGGGGACAGCTTTCTAGTTTCATTGCTTTATTGATCATTATCAAAAGGAAGTTGGTGCTGTTTAATAAATCACAAATGCCTTCCTTGAAGTTCAATAAACTCTGCTTATATTGCTGATTGATCAGCTGATGTCCAATCATCTGTGCCTGATAACAATCATATAAATGATCTAAAAGGGGCATTATTAAAAGGAGAAAAAGAAAAAAATATATTTTAAGGTTTTCTTCACACATAGAGATCACATTATATGTGAATTATGATTCTTCAATCAATGAATTGTCTAATTAATTAAATAATTCTCCAATGCACATTTAAGCTTCTGGCTACCCCACCTGTGTAAGATGCTGTGATGGTATAGATAGAATGCTTTGAGGCTGAAATCATGAGAATACTACAAAAAAGGAATTTAATATTTTTTTTTCATCAGTTAGGTTGAATGTTACAGCCATGCCATGCCAATGCCATGGTATTTTATTTTCACAAATATTTATAGGAAATAAAATTAATCAACTTTACTATTGCTTTACAAGTAAAAAAAGTTTTTGCTGTAAATTAATTACTATTTTTGAAATCAATATACCTTTCTTATTTTTTTAGTCTGAAGGTAACACTAATTTCCCGTTACGCAGTTAAGTTAAATTTTATGATGTTGTGTACTCACTGTGACATTGTTGTACCAGGGCTTGCTTACTGTTACGTTGAGGGTTATCTTTGGGCCAGAGCCCCTGGTCCTTGATAATTTATCCTCATGTACAACCACGTACTCAGGGTCTATATACTTGATTTCATCCCTCTCCATGTGTAGTTCTAAGTGCTGCGGCTGCTAAGAAGGGTTAACATTTTTTAATATTTAAGTGTATACATTTTTTGATGTTTGAAGACTGTATAATGTTGTAAACTTGTCATGTATTGTAAAAGGCAAATGCCTGTTATTGTCCAAAATAAATAAATAAATAAACATATCTGTTTGCACTAATTTTGAAATTCTATAGGCAATTACATTTTCATTGAAGATTGGTTGCTTTGATCCTGTGATTCGAGGTGTTTATTTATTTATTAACTTCCTTTGCAACAAACAGTCATCACAGATAATAACGACAAAGCTTGCATGTTTCTTACATGCAGCTGGTCTGCTTGCTACCCCACTTGTGGGATATGCAGTGATGGTATAGTAGTAGTAGTAGTAGTAGATATTAAATAAAACATAGACCAAAAAAGTTCACCTATATTACCCAAATATAAATCGGAGCATTTAAAATATTACAAATGACACAACAATGAATTAAACCAACTTAGAGCATACTACAGACACATAAAGAGTAATGAATAATGAATAGTGTTTGGTATCTTCTTCCATTTGATTTTGCTCAATGTTACATTGTGTAAATATTTTCATAATGTATAGAAGATCGACATTGAAATGATGTGTAACATGTGATCAGATATGTGTTATATAATAATGATAATAAAAAAACTTTATTGACAGAACATAATAAAAAAAATCTACAAACAAGTACAAGTAATACGAGGGTTGCCTTTTATATTTCGGGATTAGAGAACAAAAACAAATATTAGTCATCGAAAATCACTTTAGTGTTTTTTAAAATACTCCCTATGAAGATCTATACACTTTTGCATGCGTTTGAACCAATTGTCGAAGCACTTTTTCCACTCTGATTGAGGTATCTCCAAAACATGCATTCTGAATGCAGCAACCGCTTCTTCAGGTGTCGAAAAACGTTGACCTCTCAGTTTGTTTTTTACGTGCGGGAATAAAAAGAAGTCATTTGGTGAAAAGTCAGGACTATATGGCGGATGACTCATCAAATCGATGTTTTGGGTACTCAAAAATGCAGTTGTTTGAGCCGATGTGTGAGAGCTCGCATTGTCGTGGTGTAGAGTGATCCGTCTTCGGCGGTTGGTTTTCCTGATTTCTTGGTGGACAACTGGCAAACAAATTGTTGTGTACCACTCAGAATTGACTATTCTGCGTTGTTCTAGTGGTACGGTTGCGTCATGTCCAGTTTTTCCGAAAAAACATGCGACCATTTGCTTGGAAGTGCTTCGTGCGCGAACAACTTTTGTTGGATTTGGCTCATCTTGAAACACCCATACAGTCGACTGCTGTTTACTTTCGGGCTCATACGCGTAAATCCACGATTCATCACCTGTCACGATATCATAGACGTGTTTTGAAGCACCGCGATCGTATTTTTCAAGCATTTCTTTCGACCAATCGATACGAGCCTTTTTTTGAGCGATTGACAAATTGTGTGGGATCCAACGCGAACAAATTTTTTTGACAGTTAAATGTTCATGCAATATTGAGTGTATGCTGGTTCCACTAATGCCTAAGGTTGTCTCTATCTCACGATAGGTCACGTGACGATCTTGCAATATCAGTTCGCGCACAGCATCAATGTTTTTCGGAACAACAACTGATTTTGGACGACCTTCACGAAATTCGTCTTGGAATGAACTCCGACCACGATTGAATTCTTTATTCTTATCCATCATGCGTAGGCTCGAATTTGAGCACTTGCACTCGTCAGTTAAGCATTACAGTAATATTACATTAAAAGAGAATAAAAACAGACAAATAATAATACAATAACGGGCACCTAACACCCAGAGAAATATCAATGGCAAAATCAGAGTGTAAAGAGCTCTGATTTGCATCTCGTCAGAAACTGTAAGTAGTCAATTTTAAGCAGACAAGTTGTGAGAATAAAATCGAATGCTGAAAGGAGTGTATAGAGCTCAGATCAGCACTCGCGTCCATTGATTATCAACCACTCATACTGGCAGTACCACCCGTTATGATCAACCAGAGGAAGCTTACATTCTGTAAAGACAATCAGAAAAACCACAAATCAAAGCACATGTAAACAATTTAATTCACCATATTAATGAATTCACCATACCATCGATAAACACGGGTCCTTGATGGAGCTTCATCGCCAAAAGTTGAATTAAGTTCATTCATGCACTGCTGCTGAGTTAATCCATGTCGAAAGTTGTAAAAAATAATCGCACGAAAAAGTTCACGATTTAATTCCATTCTTGGGGGCAGATGAATCTTTTAATTTACTGTAAACAACACAAATACCACTTGTATGTCAAAACGTTCTGAGTACGTATAACCTCAAAAACTTCTAACTTTACGATAGAGCTGTCAGTTGACAGATTGCAACACCAGGGTTGCCAAATCCCGAAATATAAAAGGCAACCCTCGTAGTTGCATTACAAAATAAATTGAATTTTGGTACAATTTTCTAGAATACTACTACTATACCAACATGGCATATCCCACAAGCAAGGTAGCCAGCAAATTAACTGCAAGTAATAAACATACAGATTGTACTCTTCGTGCCATTTATAACATTTTGGATGGGTGGCATACCTTATCGCTGAAAAGTTGTTGTAAATTGTCTTATTTATGAAGTTTATAATCACCTGGGGCCGTAGACAAACCGTACTTAGCGATCGTCTACTGGCGAACTTTTCGACAATCTACCTACATGTACCGTATAATTGTGTCGCTGAGTTACTAAATCCGCTATAACACATTTTAACAAAAATTGAGTTATATATGTCATTGGATTCGTAATCAAATATTCTATAACTTTAGAAAATTGTTTACTTGAAAACATTCACCCTTTTTTCAGAAAAAGTAAAATAAAACGAGGTTGAGAAACGAATCCCACTATATCACTTAATGTCCCTTTCAATATTATCCCCTATAACTCAACCAACCAATAAGAGTCCAGTATTTTCAAAAAATCAATATGGCCGCCAGTACAAAATTGTTCTTATCTGGTGAGTTTGGCGTTCTGGGTTCTCTTAAATAATTGCAATTTAAACTGATTCATAATGAGTAATCAAGATTTTAATGTTGAAAAATGTAAAGAAAATAGAGAAAAGAAAAAGATAAGTCATATGGAAAGTTGAAAAGTTCACTTACAACGCCAAAAACGGTAAGTAAATATTGACATATTTTGAGTGAATTTTGCGCGTTTTGCTGTCTTTATACAGTGGCGCGCAGTTCTGATGTGACATAGGTGAACACTTTTTTTTATCATGCTATTTATGAAATAAAAATGAATATTATTATGATGTAATAATTCAGGTATATTATCATCTATTGAAAATAAATCTTTATACAAAATTATATGCATAATTAATAAAATGTCTCCGAAACATTTTTGTGCCTCAGCCAAAGTCATCAATTTTTTTATGTACAATATTCATTATCATTTCTTTCGCGTAATGCGAATTCTTACTTGATGTTTAAAATCACTTTTTTTGTAAGTTGTATAAATAAAACTAAAATTGCATGCCTTTCAGTACATAATAAAACGTATTTATTTGCTGACAAAAATAAAATAGAACCGGCAAAAATAAAATCTAATTCGAATATAAAACTTTTTCTAAGGGAAAAAATACTCGACAACGGGTGGGGCCACTTAACATTTGAATTAGATTTTGTTTTTGACGGTTTTATTTTATTTTTGCCGCCAAAAATAAAATTTACTTCGAATATAAATTTCCTAAAGCTCCGTACAAATTACTCAACAACGGGTGGGGCCGCTTAAGTTTCATAGTTGCAATTTTTTTCCTATAAAAAAAGTTTTTCAAAAATTTGGTGACCAAAAAATAATTCTACATACGGCAACAATTTCCTCAAGTTTCGAAGATATTACTTTTCCTATGGAAAAAAGCAAGTAATAAAACATATTTTGTTAATTCATATAAATTTACGTTTTTATTGAAATATAAATATTCATGCTATATTTATGTATATAAATAAATAATTGTTAAAATAAAATATCAGCATTTTAATTTCTTGACTCCACTGGAATTAATTATCATGTTGCACTTGAATGTAGCTCTAACAAAATCCACTATAGGTATCATCCTGTGTCTCTTACGAAACCCGCTTTAACATCATGTGCCTATCAAAAGCCGACACGTGTAATTTTATTTATACAAAATGAACCGTCTTTTTTTTATTTAATCACAAAATTTATTTTAAAAATAAATTGTTACACCAATCTTACAATAAATAAAGTTATTATATTTCAAAAAAGTTTGCTTAATACTTAAATAATAGTTTTTATCGATTTTCTCTGTATTACAAAAATGTGTTATAGCGGATTTCGTAACTCAGCGACACAATTATGCGTTATTGTTGCAATTATTGTCGAAAATTCGTTTGTAGTAGATCGCCAAGTGCATGTTTGTCTAGGGGGTCTGCTATTACAGGATACTCGAAAACTTACAGAAAGGAGTGATAGACCTTTTTACTGTGGACTCCACACTATAGAATACTAAATAAATTATCAGGTGTCAAGTTAATATCACATAAGATCTTTTGTAATACAAAAAAATCATGATATTTCTCTGTGACCAATAAAAGAAATTATGTTTTATAAAACTGCATATGGCGTTCCACTATTTATACACCAATAAAGTGAATGTTAATACCTTTTTTCCCTGGCAACCTCCAATCACTCCCAGACATACCATCAGGGAACACCAGGCAGCTAAGTTTGCTAGCATCGTAGCTACTGTGCCTATAGTTTGCATTGTAATTTACAGTAGTTCTGTTATATATAGTATATCTATAGTTTTACATAATCACTTGTTATTTTGTGGTTAGGTTTCGTAATATTGTTAATTGTTTGGTTTAATATCCCAATTTAATGATACACTTAATGTCCAATGTGATGTTGAATGATGTGTGTTATCTAGGGAAACACAAATTTCAAAATATTATTTTTTCAGTTGTTGAGTTATTTCTTTAAATTTTTTGAAAATTTTCCACAAGTTGCGGTTAATAAACAATTGATGAATAGTTGGTCCAAACAAGTGATGAATAGTGAAATGGAGTAAAACCTTCACCTCATACTATCTCCTGCGTAAAATCAAATGATCTTTCATTCATGAGGTGCATGTTGTACATGCATTTCGGATGAAAATTAGATCATACAGTCCTTCATTATATATTATTATATTGTAGAAGGTGGAGTGGAAGCTTTCAAAAGAGGGCTAGTAAATTAAAAGAGTTACAAATGGAATTACAAAATATTTGTTTTATTTTAATTTGTGAATTCTTTTAAGATTCACCAACGGACTTTGTTCTAGGTCAATTAACTTGATCACCTTAAAGAATATTTTGCGACTAAGAGATTTTGCTAGAAAGCTGTCTCTTTCAAACACATAGGTAATTATGTTTTATATATGTATATATTTTTTTTTAAAAAAGTTATATCTGGGTTTTTGTTATAAACTCAAATACAACCTTATACACCTTTCACGGTAAGCTACTAAAAGCTTGTGTCGTGAAAGGGGAGTTTACCGGCACCTGGTATTGAACCACGGACCCCTTGTTCATGAGGCCGAAACTATCTCCAGGCTACCGACGAACTATTTACTATAATTAGATGATTTTACTATGTAGGTACTGGAACACTTCTCTTAAAGTTTATTATTTCACGTGATACATTTTATTTTTTATTTTGAATGTAGACGTTTCTACAAAGGAGTAAAACATGTTTTTTGCTTGAATTTCGCCAATTTTATTATGCATAATGTCATTGCCAAGAACATACTTGTCTGGCATCTGTGTCCTCTCTGCTTATGCTTACAGGGATGCAGAGCAAAAATATTTAAAACAACTAAATAAATGCAGTGAATTAAACAGTTGAGATTTCTTTTTCGGGAATAATAATTATAATAGAAATCTTTCATCATCATTTTCGTCGGTCCTTCAATCCTGAGGATCGTGACCATCATGCCTCGTTCTATAGACCATCTGTCTCCACCTTGAGCGATCCTCCGCCATGTTCAAGACTCCGTGTGGCCTCCTTAATTTAGGCGAGAAAAATCTTTATTGCACATTTGAAAATAAACATGGCAGAATTTTTACTTGACAAATAAATTTGTGCAATGGGTGAGTTTATCGCAGAAGTGCGATATCTTACAACTAACTGAACAGGAATAAATTTTTTACAATATTATTGTAATATAAAGTGATGATTATATTATTGAATGGCACTGTATAGGTTAATGTTTAAATGTGTCTCATATTAATTTGATCTTTTTATAAACTCTCTTATCTAGCTGTATAATCTGTATTCACCTCAAAGTACTGGAATCACTGCCACATAGTGTTTTATATTAATTACATTATAACATTTTTTTTTTTTTTTTTTTTTTTTTTTTTTTTTTTTTTTTTTCACAAAACGGCGCTTTACAAATCATCCAAATAATAATAATAATAATAATAATCATTTGAGAGAAATACTCATTTAATTATAGGCAATGAACCTGTTTGAAATATTATAAGCTTACTCAGTAGAATATTCATCCCAAAAAATCCTTTTTCAAAGATTTTTCTTTTTATATATCTATCTGTCTATACCCTCACTCCGTGTCCCAGGAGGGGTAAGCAGAGAGAACGGAACGCCATATAGATCTATTCTTACAAACTTCTTTCACTTCCTCCACATTCATCCAGTTTCTCATACATGTTCGTCGATTTCTCTTACTCAACATCCGTTCGTTCTTTAGGATTTGATCCACGTGCTCAAGCCACGTGGTTCTTGGACGTCCGCGCTTCCTCACACCTCCTCTTTCAGACAAATACATCCTCTTTGTCATTCTTTCATCTTGCATTCGCTCAACATGTCCAAACCATCGCAACTTATTTACACGCATTCTATCCACAACACTCTTCTCGCATCCGCTAATTCTCCTGATATCCTTATTCTTCACTTTTTATATATTATATTATAAAATTATAAAAATAATTTCAACATAAACACAGTTTACTTTCACTATATTTATTTTTTAGGCCTTTCGGGTTTAGGAAGAACTCTTCTTAAGTATAAGACACTGAAGATGGACTTAATCCGAAAGGCCTCTGCTGAAAATTAATATAGTGAATGTAAACAGTGTTTGTGTGGAAATTATTTTTATAATTTTATAATATAATAGAGGTGACGCATTTGGCGCAGGGACGCTCTGAATGGAGAAGGCTGGTTCCTGCCCTGTGCTCCCGAGAGGAGCGTTGAGGGCGATGATGATGATATAAAAATGAACTTTCACAAAGTTGACACTGACTAAATAGAATCTATATTTTTCTTTTTTGTAAATTTAACATATGAATCTTTTATATGAGGCTTAGAAAAGACAGCTTCACCTTTTTTGGTAGTTTCCAAACAGAACTCGAACCTGTGACCCATTCATTTTCCATACTAGGGATACCAGAACAATACCTACATACCTCAAAATACTCACAAAAATATTAATATGAAAAATAGAGATTCTATTTTGTCAGTGTCAACGTATAAATAAATCACATTTAAGATTTTAACTGTAACAGGATAGGTGATTAACTTCATCATTAAATTGACTCTATTAAATTTGTGGCACTTCTAAAAAGTTGTAAGAAAATTGAATGAAATCATTATTCAGTAATTTATTTATTTATTTTTGTTCTTCTTGCCGCATCATCATTCACATTACAAAATCAACAAATCAGTTTACATAAGAAAAAATGTGATGATGTGCAGTGGAGAGATGATCACTATATAAAGTAATTTCTTTCATCTAACCACAATATGTATGTATTATGTAAAATATTCATGTGTTTTTTTATTGTTTAATATGTTATTAATGGCTTTGAGCCCTATGCTGCAGAAATAAATAAATAAATAAATATTGACTTATATGTGAGGCATCATTTCATCATCAGGCAAATGTTAAGTTATTCATTTTGTCAAATTATTTATTTACATTTATAATTCACTTTAAACCTGGGTTCATAATAAATGCTAACTGTGACATTTGAATTAATTTCAGATTTGTCATCTGAACAAAATTCAAACGAGAAAGAATCAGACAATTTGACGTCTTCTGAGAAAGCAAACTCTATTGCTTCTGTTGAAAATGAGGGTGGGGCCCTTGAAGATGATGCGAAAGCAACAGAAGGGGCTGAGGAGGGGGGCAAGGAGTCTGAAGATGCAACAACAGAAGAAGGAGACAGAGAGAAGACGGCCAACGAGATCATCATGGAGAAGGAGAAACTTAATGTAACACAATATACATATAATATGTGCTATTATTTATTTTATTATATTAAGGGGCAAATTGTGCACTGCGATCTATAAGATTCTGTCAAAGAAAACACTTCAGTCTCAAGCGTTTTGCCTTGGAGACTTTATCTGCTATTTTCTTAGATAATGCTGAATAGTTTTTGCAGAACTTTTCCCTTTAAAACAATGGTTATACAAACCTTTTGATTGCCAATTTTCTGTAGCATTTATCTCTTTTATGCATCAGTTAATGTCATGAAAGAGATTTGAAATGTCCTGTAAAAGGCACTGTTTTATTAGCACTAAGAGGATAATCTGCTTGTTCATTACATTCAGTTAGTATGTTGGTTACCCTTGTTGTGGGATATGCTGTGATGGTATTATTTGGTTACTCAGTTAAACTATAATTGTGATGATATCTTTGTTTTGTGTTTTCAGGAGAGTGGCGAGATGTTTGAGGTTGGTACATGGAGCAATGAAATGGCCAGCAGCAGTGCTGGGGCTCTGTCTTCAGATATGGACGATGTCTTCTCAAAGCTACCGGGAAATCTGACAATGTGCCACAATATAAGTAAAAATACATTATATACCTACTCATTTCACAAGTGTCACTATTTCTCTTTGTCTTTACTATCACAGGATCTCTCACACGTGGGGTAGCCAGTGAACTAACTGTATGTAATAAACATATCATCTTTAACATATAGTCTATATCTTCAACAATTTGATGTTTTTATTGTATCTTATATGTTGATTGTGTTTGTTTCAAGTGTGTTTATTTTTGTGTTAGTATTTTGAAAGGCGTATATGTGTCTGCATTTTGAAATCCGCTATAACATTTTTGTGATTCGGAGAAAATTGAAAAAAACTATTACACAAGTATTAAACGTACTTTACTGAAGTCTAACCAGTTTCTTAATTACAATATTGTTACAACAGTTCAATTTTAAAATAAATTTTGCTTATGAATAAAAATAAAAATTAATGGATTAAGAATGAATGCAAAAAAGACAAAAATCATGGTGTTTGAAAGAGGAAGTGAGAGGACAGTATGCCAGGCGATAATTGACAAGGAAGTGTTAGAGCAAGTTGACGAATGTGTGTACTTAGGTAGTTTGTTCACGAGAGATGGGAAGTGTGAAAGCGATATTGAAAAACTTCACGGCAATTCCAAGCAAAATTCACTGTGTTTTTATTTATGCTGTTAATGTATATTTCATGTACCCTGTAGTAGGTATTTGTTATTCTGAGTCATAATGATTGTGTACCTAATACTCGAAAATTACATAACTTACATTGATTTAAATCACAAAGTAACAAATAATGAGTGTAAAAATTTACTGACGTAATAAATTTGTTTTCCTGTTTTATATCTGCTATTAATTATTTTTTTATATTTTGCTGCTATTTATTAGATTTTATACAAATTCATTTTGTTTATTACTATTAGACAAATTAATACATTGTTTCCTTTAAATTAAGTTATGTTCACCTGTTTGCTCCTGAGATAAGATATTTTGCCTTCATGTATGTTGGGATAGCTGCAGTAAAGATACACTGTGATGGCGTACTTTTTATTTATTTATTTATTCACCAATGACACACTTCAGATAATACATATAAGTTGAAACAATATACAAGAGACAAAATATAAACAATGTATTACCCTATTTAAAAGTGCGTACAATTTTCACTAATCACAATATTTTAAGCCCATAAGGTTGATCTATAAATTAATTTCATTTAACCTGTAAAGGAGTTCCAACGCACCGGTGCGTG
The DNA here is from genome assembly GCA_947579605.1 of Athripsodes cinereus. NCBI lineage: Eukaryota > Metazoa > Arthropoda > Insecta > Trichoptera > Leptoceridae > Athripsodes > Athripsodes cinereus. The sequence goes on from OX388305.1 coordinate 38,162,160, forward strand.
CGTACTCCAGATCCCATAATATTTCTTGCACGTACCGGGGCGTTGGTACTCCTTTACAGGTTAAGAAGTGTTATGTGGATTCTGGCCAAACACATTTCTATTCAGATTAAGGCTATGACCACACAAGTGCTCATTCTGATTGTGGGTGTAGACTTGGGGCAATGATTTTGTACACATTTATTTATTTATTTATTTATTAACATAATATACGGCTAAATAGCCTTTAAAGTACAATAACTTACAAAAACAAACTTGAAACAAACACAATTAACACATAAGTGACAATGAATACAAAAACATGACAGTAGTAACTACAGGGGATTCTCAACGGAAAGCATGTACCCTCGCATAAACCTGCTCACAGCACATCTCCTCACAGTGTACTCCGAATCGTTGAAAATATCGATCTCACTGTAATTATTCCCTATTACATGGAGTCGATTCATCGATGAGTAATAGATATAATTGTTGTTGTTGTTGGTTGTTGCTTTTAGGCCAAATACATAATATTTTGAAAGGCATGCAGACTGCTAAGTGTATTTTCTATGTATTTTGAGTTTTACGTGCAATATCCTAAAACGTAGTCTTAAATATGAATGAAAGATTTTTACAGTTCAATAAATAAATATACTATACTATACCTTACGTGTCCCAGGTGGGGTAGGCAGATTCGAGAAAAGAGCGCCATATAGATATATATCTACACACTTCCTTCGCTTCCTCTACATACATCCAGTTTCTCATACATGCACGCCTATTTTTC
>OX388305.1:38163122-38206299 GCA_947579605.1 Athripsodes cinereus
GAAAAGACTGGCTGAGAATAGAGACGAATGGAGAAGAAAAACCAAACTCGTTGCAGACCAATCCAATGGATTGTAACTTATTATATATGTTATATATAAATATTAGTTATTAAAGTAAAAATTTGTATTCAGCGTTAGTTATGAACTATAAAGAACTATAAACTCGATAACCATCTATAATCTATTATAGGACAAAATAATATTAGTCGGTGATGCCGCAATACAAAATGCTTTTCACATTCCGATTTACATTCTGGCAACAATTTAATAATTGTCACGCGTGAAATGTCAGATTTGCCGCTATGTTTTGACATTCGCATTTGCGTCGTTGGTGGTATAATTTTTCAATTTATAGATGCCAGGAGTTGCGAGGGCCTTAAAAATATAATTTTTTTACTTTTAATTGAAAAACACCTTTAAACTTCCAAAATATAGCAATTTTCTGTGAATAATAAAATTCTGCCAAATCCAACTAATTTTAATTGTCGGTTGTCAACTAAAATTTCATTCTGATTACAAAATTCATAGAGCGACGAAATTTATAGTTGTACTAAGGTGTCAAAATGAACTCGCTAACTAAATTAGTTTTGGTAGGGAAAACTGTGAATATGAGTTAGAACTAACTATCATGACTTAACTATCTCCTCACACTTAGTTAGTGAAATTTAATTATTTTATGATTCAGAATTGGCCATAGTGATGATATTTTATTTTTATTACACTACACAGTTAATTTTTCACGTTGATTTATTTGAAATTTCGAGTACTTTCGTCTCTCTTGAAAAGTTCTTTAGTTCTCTTGAAAATGTCAATTTAAAATGTCATCTTGAAAATGTAAATTTGAAATATATCTACATTCTCCTCACACAAAACTGTATCATATATTACTACATGAAAACTATATCGTAAGGATTCTGTGCCTTTGATGTGGAAATAAGTAAATATTTAATTCACTGTTTGTTTTTCTAGGCGGTATTCGCATAGAATTCAAATCTGGAAATGAAGCCGAGGCAATAGACATACCCCCATCCATCGAGGAGATGGATCCTGAGGATCAGGATGACTTGGAGACAAGGAGGCTTGAAGAAGAGGCTTCTACGGAAACCTTCAATCAATTCTTCTATGCTCAGGATACTGGAGAAAATGATCCAGACATGAAAATGGTACGTTGCTTATTAAGTTCAACCCTATCCTGGGGTAGCCAGTAGACATATGAGTACTAAGAGTTAATATTGTTTTTTTTTGTTATAGTACATTGAAAATTATCAGAAGGCTATTTCAAGAGACGAAGAAGATATCAGCAAGAATGGTACACTAATAAAATATACAGAGCCCCTCACAAACATCAAACTGAACGATTATTCTGAAAACATTCCCTTCCACACTCCCAAACACAACAGCTATAGACACATCAACAAACGTATTGATTATCTCGTACACAATCTCAGAAACACCGCCACAAAGTATGCAGAAAGTGAAAGGAGTGAACGTCAACATAAAACAGTTGAACATCATCATGAAACAAATGAACATCAATGTGGAACAAACAAACTTCAAGTTAAAACAAATGCAAGTCAAGGAAAAACAATTGAGTTACAGAATGGAATAAACAAAAACATGTTGATAGTGACAAACGAACACAGATTGTGTTTTGACTCACAATGTGATGATACTAAATCTGTAGTCATACATAACTCCTTAAATGAATCAACATCGTTAGATCTTAGGACAACTGATAAAGATCATACCAATCCATTCCCGGATATTTACGATAAGGCGTTGAGTAAAAATGAAATTATGAGTTTGTACAAAGATATGTTTCCTTATGAAAAAATACCATCGGATGAAGATTTTGAGTCGGATGAAGGTGGACATTACCTTTTAAAGAATGGCGCTATTGATTTGGAACATTTAGAAGACAACAAGAGGAGAATCTTGGACGAAATAAAAAAGTCTATGCCCAAGAAAGAATGGAGAAAGTATAATTTCTTTGCTATGAAGGATTTTCATAAAGATGATACATTTGAATCTGATTATGAAGACGTCATACAGAAGAGGATAGAAATGGAGAATGAATGTAATAAGGAATGTGATGTTGGTGCTATTGTTACAAATCAGGCTGTGGAGCCAGATAAATCTTTCAGCTTTGATTATCAACCTGATCTGAAGACTCATCCGGGACCTAGCCCTAGTGTTATATTACAGGTATGATCATTTTCAATATTTTACTATTCATTAATTTATTTTTTGTCCCGTGGAGTCCCTGGACGAAGAATATTTCTTCTTTTCTTTTCTGCAAGTTTTTAAGGGACCACTGAATTGAAGATGTCAAATATCTTATTGATAATATTCATACTATCATATTGATTTTATTTATTTTTATTTTTATAATGTTTTATAAATACCAGTCTGTTACATGATACTTAAAAACTTACAGAAAAGAGTGGATTATCTGTTTATTTATATTATATTATATTGGATATTTGAATGTAAATGTGTTTCAGGCCCTTACTATGTCCAACGCTAACGACGGCATAAACTTAGAGCGCCTAGAGACAGTGGGAGATTCTTTCCTCAAGTACGCTATCACAGTGTATCTTTACTGCAGCTATCCCAACATACATGAAGGCAAACTATCTTATCTCAGGAGCAAACAGGTGAACATGCAAAACTCTGTTATGCCAATAACTAGATTTATTATGTCTCATAATTCTTTTATTATTAGAGATTGGACTAGATTATGCCATCTGCAAAAGTTGAAATATGCATGCAAATATCAAATTTTAAATCATGCTTGTTTAGTATTACAAGTGCATATAAAACAACATTTTTGTAACTATATATTACTAAAAGAGTTTTTTACACAAAATTTGTTCAACCTTCTAAATTGGTGACCCCGATGTGATGAAAATGAATAATGAAAAATATTCTAATGTTGTTTTCACATGCTGTGGTCTAAAAATATTTGTTTTAATTTTTTTAAATAAATGAAATGTTAGCGGGTAGGTGGTGTAACTAGCCGCTACAACCAGAATATGACTCATCTATTTATATGCTATTCCAGGTGTCCAATTTAAACTTGTACAGACTCGGTAAGCGTCGACATTTGGGAGGCAGGATGGTAGCGTGTAAGTTTGAGCCACATGACAATTGGTTGCCACCGTGTCACAAAGTCCCGGCACATTTGGAAAGAGCGCTCATACACACTCATGTAAGAATTATATTTTTTTACAAACAACACGCTATATTAATTACTGAAATGTGTATTCAATTAGGTAGTTGGTTGTGTTTTGTTTTTAACTTATTAAGAAATTAAAATGAAGTAATGTAAATCCACTAGCGACTTTATTAATAAAGTGAGCTTACATTTGCCTGACAGTGAGAGCGGACACTTTCGAAAGCCAGCTCACAAATGAATACTGTCACCATAGGAATTAGTATAAATTTTGTTTCAATTTAATTTCTTATTATAATGAACTTCCACCAAGTATTGTCGGTCGATAAATAAAACTTTATTTACTTTTATAGATCCCTTCATCACTCTGGAACGTTGCCGACATGCCTTCCTTGGACAAAATGTCTCGGGAGGAGGTTGAGAAGTTGGTGTACGAACGTGTGATGCAACAGCATTTAAAACCTAGTGATGGTGAAACTGATGCCAACCTACTTCCTGAGATGAAATTTCTTGTATCGAATGAGAACACACAATGTCCCATTCATGGGGAAATAAGTCATCAGGTTGTCGATGATAACAGTGTTAACAAAGATGTCAAAGAGTGTGGCGACAGTGTTGTTTCAAATGCTGAAAGTACATCTGTGGATAGTCCTAAGAATAGTGAAATTAATGAGACAATTGCCAATGACCCCGATTCTGATGAAAAAGGCTCTGAAGACAAAGAAGGAATTAAAAAAATAGTGGTGCAGAATCAAGAACCCATTGAATCAAATAAAGATGATGGAACCGTTCTGTTGGTTAATCCGGAGGCCAAAACAATATCTTGTGATAATGAAGAGAAACTTCATACCAAATCTGTTTCATTTCTTGATAAAGATACTAGTCCATCTGGAGATATTTCTAATACAAAATGTACTTGCCCCACTGTTAATAAGGACGTAGGGATTCCTTCAGATAGTAGCAATAAAGGTGACAGCTCTTTTGAAGAAGTGCCCTGCTTTGTGCCATATAATTTGATAACACAGCATAGTATACCAGGTAAACTACATTTTATATATACATATTCTGTAGATCCATTGGGTTGATCTGAAACAATTGCGGATTTTCTTCTCTACTCTTTCCTATTTTCCGCTAGTCTCTTCAATTTTACTTATGTGACATAGTTCATGGCCTTCCTCGCTTGATTCATATAGGTGTCTCTTGGTCAACCTCTACCATTCTTGCCTTTGATCATGCCCTCCGCGATGGTGATGAGCAGGTCTAGTGTCCAATATTGTGGTCAATCCAATTTGATCGTTGTTGTCTGAAATTTTTATGGAGCTACCTACCCTGATCAAAACATCTTCGTTTATTGCTGTAAGGAAAATTTCTTGTTTTTAATTTTAAAATATTATGTTTATTTGCAGATAAATCAATTGCTGATTGTGTTGAAGCTTTGATAGGTGCATACTTAATAGAATGTGGTCCCAGGGGAGCCCTGCTATTCATGGCTTGGCTTGGGATTAGGGTCCTACCCAGGCAAGAAATAGTTTTGGACCCCAATCATCCTTTCATAAAATTAATGGAAGAAGCTAGAATGCAGAAGAAAAAAGTCAGCGAAGATAAAAAACAAAACAAAAACATCAGAAAAGAAAGAAAAGGTGGTAGGAAAGACAGTTTGAAAAAAATAAATGAAAAAAAAGTTGATATTGAAGAAGCCGAAAATGATCTCAAAGAAAAAATGGTGATTGATGATATGAAAAGTGGCGAGTGTGAGAGTAATGAAGTTATTGTTGTAGAAACTGAAACTGTAAAAGATGCCAAAGATAGTTGTAAGAATAGTAAAGAGAGTGCAGAGGATTGTAAAATTAAGGATGATTTAGTGAGTACAGAGCTTGGTAAGAAGAAAAAGTCTAAAAAACGTAGAAAGAAACCTGATACCACTAAGCCTAGTCAATCGGAGGGATGTAAAAATAGTCAGGCAAATGCTTTTGATGAAAAGGGACAGGCAGACACGGAGGAAGTTGAAAGTATTACTAAAAGTAAGAAGAAACGTAATAGAAAGAAGAATAAAAAGGAAACCACTCCAGTAGACGACACAAAAGTCGCAGATGAAGAGAAAAAATTACAAGAAACTGATGAAATTTTAGAAAGTACAGATCAAGACCAAAATATAATTCAGAATGAAGGTCAAGATACAATTGCAGTTGAAGCTGATAAAACATTAGTCAGAGATAAAGTTGAAAAAAATAATAAGTTATCAATCCAAGAAGATTTTATGCAAAGTTGTTGCAAGGACACGTCATCGGATGTGGGTTTTCAGTTGGATGTTGATGTTCGTGATCACGGTGGGACTGAAAATTATTGTGGCTCAGATGACAGTTTGGAGTCTAGTGATGAAGAGGAAGAAGACGATGATAGCTCTGCAGACAGCTGTGATGATGGCAGTGATTGGAGTGCAGTGGACAGTGATGTGGAGGATGTGTGGTGCAAGGAGGAGAGAGAACCTGGGAGTCTCATGCCCTACAAGAATAAAGATGGGCAGTGGGTGCAGGTGTGGAATATAAATACATTTATATGTCATCCCAGTTGGGCTAAGATCAATTAAGTTTAGGTACTTCCTCTAGTGATTTCTGCTGTCCATTGATATTACTTTTAGGACATCTGGCCACTTAAAACTGAGTCATTAAACATACACGTTTGACTCTTGTCAGTAGCTCCACGAGGATCTCATTTTAAATTAATATTTATTTTTGCTAATAAACAACACTCTTGAGGGTCTTTTAATTGGTTCAACTATCCACTTTTGAATGATATTTGTTATCATTGAGGATACACAGCCTATTTTCAACAGCTCCATATTTCTAAGATACCTGCTAGATAAGACGGCGGATAATAACCTTCCTGATACCAAAATTCCATTCCAATTCTTAAATAGTGTACATGTTCATATTGTAATGAAACAAGTGTTTGATTTCAGATTATATTTGGTCAGTTAGAGTCACCTCCATCACCATTGTTGAGATATGTCCCAGATCCAGATGGAGAACTCATGCAGATGCTTTCAGGTTAGACATGGCAATTGGAATACGGTAGATCTTATTGGTCACAGTACATTAAATACTCAATAAATAAAATAATATATTATGTATTAAATACTCAATAAATAAAATAATATATTATGTATTAAATACTCAATAAATAAAATAATATATGTATTATGTATTAAAAAAACTTTATTGGGATGAATAAAGTTAATAAATTAAAAACATTATTGTCCTCTTTACATTGATTTATTTAATTTGACTGTATTTCTCTATGATTTTTATTTGTATTCAATGTACAGTAAAGAATGAAAAAATAAATAAACATTAACAAAAAAGTAACCTATAACCTTAGAATACCAAAAGGTGGACCTGTCACTAAATGGGTATTCAAACTTCACCACTTAGTTTGATGAAAGATCTTTTCATTGAAGCAACCATAAACGAGTTTTATCTTATTATTCACCTTATTCTCTATGAATTAACAAAATTTTAAGAATTTTATTAATTAAAGATCTTTTCATTGAAGCAACCATAAACGAGTTTTATCTTATTATTTGCCTTATTCTCTATGAATTAACGAAATTTTAAGAATTTTATTAATTAAAGATCTTTTCATGGAAGCAACCATAAACGAGTTTTATCTTATTATTCACCTTATTCTCTATGAATTAACAAAATTTTAAGAATTTTAATAATTAAAGATCTTTTCATTGAAGCAACCATAAACGAGTTTTATCTTATTATTTGCCTTATTCTCTATGAATTAACAAAATTTTAAGAATTTTATTAATTAAAGATCTTTTCATTGAAGCAACCATAAACGAGTTTTATCTTATTATTCACCTTATTCTCTATGAATTAACAAAATTTTAAGAATTTTATTAATTAAAGATCTTTTCATTGAAGCAACCATAAACGAGTTTTATCTTATTATTCGCCTTATTCTCTATGAATATTAACAAAATTTTAAGAATTTTATTAATTAAGATCTTTTCATTGAAGCAACCATAAACGAGTTTTATCTTATTATTTGCCTTATCCTCTATGAATTAACAAAATTTTAAGAATTTTATTAATTTTTAGTAAATGTTGATTTTCATTTATTTATATTTTAAAATTATTTTTATGAAAATGAGTCAAACTACAGACGACATGATCGCAAGAGAATATTTCTCACAACCAACTTTTAAATAATGTTTTTATCCTATGTGAATTTTAAATTATTTTTTAATATAATGTTTTGTGTTGAATGTTTTTTAAAAATTCTACAATGCACATCCGTTACTTGATTTTTTAAAATCGCGATCGATTTCGGTAAACCTTTACCATTGACGAGCGAGATAATACTGACTTTTTTTTACGCGGCGGCAGAATTGCCATCCACACTTCTCAGCATTGTACAACCAGATAAGTCTCCATATGATCAGTCATGATCACACAAAAACTTAACAGTCTAATGCCGGGAAAAATTCACCTATCCAGATATACAGGATATCAAAGGATTAGGCTCAAAACGCGGGATCAAAATACCAGCATTGTGCCTGAAATATCTGTGTTCAAAAACTTTTTTACAATATTACAAGTGTTTATTATAATAGATTTAATAATTTAATAATTTAATATTTTATTATGCTTTTTGTTTTAAGTACTTATACCTACTTAAGTTATATGTACCTCTATATATTTTATTTATTTTTTATTATATCTTTTCTTTTATGTACTTAACTATGTACATCAATATTAATGTATCTCGTATCTCTCTCACATTTGGTTGGTTGGTAGAAATTGCCTAAAGGCAATAAACCCGCCATTTGTGCTACTTTATACCACAATAAAGATTATTTTATTTATTTATTTTATTTAATATTTTTGTTAAAACATCTACAAAAACAAAATAATTAAAAACAATAGCTGCACCTGTTAAGGATTAGGCATTGTAAACATTGTGAGAAGAGGTGATTTATAATGATTTATTACTTTATTTACAATATTTATGTTTGAATTCAAAGCTTTATTAATTTCTAATTGAATTTGAATTAATTTGAATTCAAAGGTAAATATTGTAAATAAAGTAATAAATCATTATAAATCACCTCTTCTCACAATGTTTACAATGCCTAATCCATAACAGGTGCAGCTATTGTTTTCAATTATTTTGTTTTTGTAGATGTTTTAACAAAAATATTAGTCAGTATTATCTCGCTCGTCAATGGTAAAGGTTTACCGAAATCGATCGCGATTTTAAAAAATCAAGTAACGGATGTGCATTGTAGAATATTTAAAAAACATTCAAAATGTCTCGTAACTGTTACATAGTTAATCCTTCTAAAATAACTGATAATGTTTTGTCACAGGTTATGAAGAATTGGAAAGAACTTTGAATTATAGGTTCAGAGACCGTTGTTATCTACTGCAGGCTATGACACATGCCTCCCACACACAGAACAGGCTCACAGACTGTTACCAAAGGTTGGAGTTCTTAGGGGATGCTGTTTTAGGTAAATGTGTATATTGTATAACATTACATGCGTATAGACAGTTCACACAAATAGAGTTAGTTCAAAATAAAGATATGAATGTTGCAGGTAATAACATTTAGTAAAATAGTAAACTTTCTTTTGCCTGACGATGAGAGTGGAAGCTCTTGAAAGCTGGCTCGTAAAATTACTAAAGTTAACAGTGGAACAACTGCATATCTTGTTTCATCAATAAATTATTTTTATGATGAAACAAGATATGTAGTTGTTCCACTGTTAACTTTAGTAATTTTAATATATATAAACATGTAACACCCGGACCAATATTTATATAGAAATTTTCATTCCACCTTTGAAAAATCAATGTCGTTGTTTTTCGGGTAGTTGTCTGGTTCGCCCAGTTTGTTGCTGAGTTCTTGTTTTAGAATCTTATGCATTTGTGTATCTCATCCATTTATAAATGACTATTTTTGTTGTACACTCTTCTAACGAGCTGTTTCACCACCTCTGGATAAAGTGCCGGATAGCCAATCCAACACAAATCTAACGGATAAAACGAAAAATGCGTTTCACGACTCCCTGACAGCGCTATCCTATAGATAAAGGTCTAGATAAGTTATCCAGCGGATAAGTCTCAGATAGTGTTAAACTGTCAAAATTTGTTTACATGTGCGTTGCCTAGATATATTCCTAGGCAACGCACGATATATTCCTACCTATGTGAATACATTCATGCAACAAACGCATGAAATTACAACGTTGCCACTGCTATCTGGTGGATAACAATCTATAAGAAATCTGTAGGTGGTGAAACGCTCGCTTCAGTTTATCTTGTACATAAATTTGTCCTAAGGATAGTTATCTAGAACTTTATCCAGAGGTGGTGAAACAGCCCGTAAGTAAACTTATTTGGTTATACTTTTCTTTTTGTACAGATTATTTGATAACTCGGCAGCTGTACGAGGACCCCCGAAGACATTCTCCAGGTCCCCTTACAGATCTCAGATCAGCACTGGTGAATAACACCATATTTGCATCGTTAGCAGTCAGACATGGGATGCACAAGTGAGATATACACATTTATTTATTTCTTTCATCAATTAGATAATAAAAATAAATAGAAAACTTTAACTAATAAATGGAACACTTAAACCTTCACGTATATGCACCAGTAGGTACACAATATAAACCAGTATATAAATTTGTGTATTATGATGTTTTTGCTATTGTTTTGTAGATTCTTCCGTCACCTTTCTCCTGGTTTGAATGAGGTCCTGGCCAGATTTGTCAAGATTCAAGAGGAGAATGGACATTCCATCAGCGAAGAGGTATTACTGATTTGAAAAATAGATATAATTTCTTTTACACAGAATTCATTGTGTTTTCTATTTGCCGGTTATCTATTTGTCGGTTTGAAATATATAAATTTTCTTTGTATTTGCAGCACTACCTGATCCAAGAAGATGAATGCGAGCAAGCAGAGGACGTGGAGGTGCCCAAGGCTCTGGGAGATCTTTTTGAATCTGTAGCAGGAGCCATCTTCTTAGACTCGGGTAAGAATAGGCCTTACTCTCTTTTCTGTAAATTTTGAGTGTCCTGGAAAAGGCAAGTATTTGTAAAGCTTCAAATTCTAAGACATTTTTAATATCTTCAGTTTTGCAATGAGGTATGCTATCCATTTTGAATGTTTTAACTTGTATTGACACAGAGAAGATGGCTTGCATGCTTACTACAAGCAGCAACTTGTGGGACATGCTGTGATGGGATGGTTGGACTATACATATTTAATTCTGCTAATAATAAAATAGTGATATTTCTTAATGCAGTGGCTACACAGAACATACTGTATAGTGCTCTACACGTGTTGCAGAATCGCTCCATGTGGAGACAGATGGTCGATGAAATGAGCCATGATTGTCACAATCCTCAGAATAAAGGGATCGACGGAGACAATGAATTGCCGTAAATGTGATTTTAATATATTTGTTGTAATGTGCTATTAGGTATGTCTCTGGATGCTGTGTGGAAGGTGTACTACGCTCTGATGCACAAAGAGATGGAGCTTTTCAGTGAGACGGTGCCCAAGAGTCCAGTTAGGGAGTTGTTAGAGATGGAACCGGAGACAACCAAATTTGGGTAATTATTAAACAGTTTAGGTAGATAATTTTAGTATTTTCTATCTATCTTTACCCTCATGCCGTATCCCAGGTGGGGGTAGACAGAGAGAAAGGAATGCCTTTTTGTTTGCTTTCTCCACATTCATTCAATTTTGCATACATGCACTTTGATTCCTCTGTTTTACTGTTAACAGTATCACATTTCTAAAGATGGTGATGGGAAGAATACAAAATCTCGAATTTTTTATCAATGATGAATTTGTATTTATTTTTTTATTGTTACAGCAAACCTGAAAAACTGGCTGACGGCAGGCGAGTGCGTGTGACTGTAGAGGTATTGGGTGTGGGAGCATTCAAAGGAGTTGGCAGAAACTTCCGTATTGCCAAGTGTACCGCTGCTAAATGTGCCCTGCGACATCTAAACCTGTTGAGGGGTAAAACACAACCCTGCGGAAACTCCAAACTTAAGAAATAATCAAACCACATTGATAACTTAACATTGTTGTGATTTACAAAGCAAAAGTATTAAAGTATTGAGTTGTTCATACTATATTTGTGCATCGGAGGAAAACTGCAGTGTCTAATAAATAATGTTGTTTTTCAGTATGATCTTCTTTTGCTTATTACATATTCTTCTTTATATTCACTTGAAAGCCAGCAACATTGACTATATTCTAACATGTTATTTGTTAACACAAAATGTCTAAAGATTCTATTGTATTTGGTACAAATTAATGAAAGTTCATTGTAATGAAATTAAAATAGAATATAAATAAAAACACTATTACTTAACAGTTATAACACTGTAATATTTGACTTTTTGGGTACACACTCATCATTCTATCCGAAAATTTCAAACATTTAACTCACTGACAATAGTTGTCTACCCGAAAGTTGCTTTTGGGTAGTTGTAAAAATAATACAGTGTTTTCATATTTACTCCATTTAGGTTTTAAAATAAAATTGTCAAAACTGATTTTCGATTATTCTTTTAATTGTAGCCCTCACTTTTATATTGAAATACAAATGATATCAAGTTGCACTGTTTTTTATCTATGAATTTTTTGTCTATGGATAGCACAAAATCAGATAGAACATAATAATTATGATCTATCTGATTTATTTGATATCAATTATTTTTTTATAGATTTATCTGATGTTTTATTAATAGCAATATTTGTATGTCAATAATTGATGTAGACTAGTTTCCTTTCGATGTAGAGGTATTCGGTGGGCCACTTGATATTTAAAATTTTTATTCACTGCACCAATACAGTGAAAAAGGTTTAGTCATTGTATTAGAGCGGAAATAAGAGTAGTGCGTACTGTTTTTTTATTATTATAATTTGTTTGAGAGTGGGTGAAGGCATTTTGATAGAAGATAATCACTTTCAGAGGTGTTTTTTTGAAGCTTTAATTATTTTTAGTTTATATTTTTGTATTTATTTTTCGTACTTTTTAATCTAGAAGAGCTTTTCGTTTATAATACTATTATGTACTGATTGTGTAGTAATAGGAATAACTTTGTGAAAGTTCATTTTAATTAAATTAAATTAGATTTAAAATAAAACACTGTATTACTTTCACTATGAATATCATCTCCATAGATCCTAGACACACTTACCTATTATCTTATAATATTTAATCTAGAAGAGCTTTTCGTTTAAAATACTAAATAAAATAAAATTAGATATAAAATAAAACACTGTTTTACTTTCACTATGAATAATATTTGAATCACAGGCCTTTCGAGTAGACACCCATCATCAGAGTTTTTGTTAGAAACTAAATACAAAGAAGAAAAATAACAGATGTTTTCAAATATTATAAGATAATAGGTAAAGTGTGTCTAAGATCTATGGAGATGGTATTCATAGTGAAAGTAATACAGTGTTATATTTTAAATCTATTATAATTCTACTATTATGTATATTCACACTGATTGACGAACAAATAACGCGAACAATTTTTTTTTCTTCCCTTTGTGAATATAGAAAGAGAAAGAGATTAGTTCTGTCTCTTTCTTTTGTCTATGTTTTCCATAGAAGGAAAGTATATAAAGAATTATTGATTCGTATTATTAATTAGAAAGGCGTGGATGTTCCCTAGTTTCAGAAATGTAATGCATTTTTATTTGTCTTAATTTTTATATAAAGAAATCTATTATTTGAATTAAGAATTATGTTAATTCTTTTGTTGTTGAGACAATAGAGTCAAAATATTGACATGCTTTTTAAATGAAGAACAAATAGTGTGAATAAAGTATTCTTGATTCATTATAACTGTCATGTTCAAAAATTATATATTAATCATTGATCTAACATGTTAACACTAGATATGACAGGACGAACAAAATTTGTGTTGCAAAATCGAATGCATCTAACTTTTTGTTGAACAGGGTTGTGAATACTTCCGAAAAATAATATTTATTTATATATTTATTTATTTATACAATGAACGGCTACATAGGCCTTTGACATAATATACAATAAAAACAATAATAGGGTAAAACCGCCTAATACGCCCCACTTTTTTTTGAAATTCAATAAAAAATCACAGATTTACAAAAACTGAAAAATATTTATTCAAAAACTTTAATACTAAAGGTACAATATTGCTATCAAATAATTTTGATATGACCAACACAAGAGTTATAAAAAAATAATTAATTTTTTGTGGCGTGGGGCATTTTAAGACACGATTGATGCCTAATACCGAATACGCCTCACTCGTGTCGCAAAATGCCCCATCAAATTCAAGACAAGACTTCTTACAATAAAAACAAATTAGGAAGCAAACTGAACATAAAATGAATTTTAACAACACATACAGTACCTACATACTTTAAGAATACACTTATTTTAAGGAATAAAACTATGAACAATTATAAAATAAAATTCTAGAAAAAATTAAGCAATAATAAAAAAAAAGTTAATCTAAGGATTAGGCAATTTTTTTTATTGTTTCCCTTTTAGTCTTACGGCCACAGCGATTGCACATCGGACTGTACATGGTACAGGATTCGTGTAACCAAATGAGGCATGATGAGCACTGAATCCAATCTTCAGTGGATTTGGTGTCGTAATAATTTTCCGTACATTCCCCACATTTATTAATGTCCTCATCTGAGACATCCTCTTCTGATGAATCAGCTAAATCAATATATTCTTCACTGCTTTTGGAAGATGAGAGGTTGATTATTTTTTTATTATTTTTCTTTGCTAGTCTTTTCTTCGAATTTTTTTTATTCAACAGATGTTTAATTACTTTTTTACAATCGCTTTTTCCCATTTTCAATACTTATGAAACAATCAAAACACTGTTATAATTTTCACCACATTTATTCAAACTCTAACGTTTTCGCCCACTTCAATGGGCATTCTCAAGAGTACTCTTGAGAATGCCCATTGAAGTGGGCGAAAACGTTAGAGTTTGAATAAATGTGGTGAAAATTATAACAGTGTTTTGATTGTTTCATAAGTATTGAATATGAATTTTCACAGTGTGAACACAAACACCCTTCAACAATTTTCCCATTTTTGTTTTCTTAGTAGACACGCTCTTCTTTCCCTTCTGTTGATTTGGATTTACGGTCTTTTTTTTACGTGTTATTTCTTTGCGTTTTGCGATGTTTTCTGGCGAAGTAAGCACCATCGCTGTTTGTTTCCTTGATGATAATAATACAGAAGGTAGTTTGGGCACTGGATAAATTTGAGATAATGCTTTTGTTGGTGTTTCTTGTGTGTAATCTTCGATGTCCTTTTGTGGTGTTCTTTTATCAAAATTCATACCTGAGGGGCCTGGTAAATGTGAAATTGGAGAAGTAGTTCTGTTGAGGTCTGGAACTTCTGGAATAATCTCAGTAAAATGATGTACTGGTAAACTTTTTGTATTAATGCCTGAAGGTCCTGCAATGGGCTCAATAATAGATTGGGTCAGGGAAACATTTTCACTCCGATCTTCAAGTACTGATGGAGGGTCTTTTCGTATTGAATTTTCTTCATGGTCATTAATCAACAAATTTTGTTCTTCCAGAGAATCCGATAAAGAAAAGAAATGGTCAGGAATTGCACTTGGGTTGTAAGGGAAAATTCCACAAGATTTGAGTGCTGAAATACCATTAGATACAGTGGCAGCCCTAACCCAAGCATTGCCGATCAGTTTAGATACACCGTATTGAGTTAATTTTTTATCTTTATTGGCCACCATCCATGATTTAGCTTCTTGTGCAAAACAGACTTTCAATGGTCTAAAAAAACACCTGTCAAGGGATTGCAGAACGTGAGTTGTATGGCTTGGGAAGCACAGTAGGATATTGTCGTTTTGCTGGGCTTTTTCTAAAAGCTGTATGTTGTTACAGTGGGAGCTGTGGCCATCTAGAATTAAAAGTGTTTTTCGTGGGCTTTTGTGACGAAGAAATACTTCATCAAACCACTGCATGAAGAGGTCACTGTTTATGTACGATGATTTTTTGTTCATAAAAACTTGGGATCCTGGTGGGAGTCCTGCAGAAAACTGCGGTTTGTTGTAGGTGCCTTTGTATATCAAAACAGGAGGAAGGAAGTTGCCTAATGCGTTGCAACAAGCCACGACCGTAATATTCTCTCCTTTTTCGCAACTGGTTAGAGTATACACATCTCTGGCTCCCTTTGTAGCTATCACCTTTCCTGCTTTATTATTCACTTGGATGCCGGTCTCATCCATATTGAATATATCCTCCGGATGATTTGTAAAGTCGTTTTCCATGTAAATTTGACTTAATAGTGTGAAAAATTTGTCAACGTCCTTTCTGTTCACCCCGTATGCCCGAGCCAGAGATAGGCCTTCTGACTTTCTCTGACTCAGTTCGGGGTTTCGGGCCATGTAATTACTAAATCATTTGTTGCCAGCTGTCTTAGATTCATTTGAAAATAAATTTTTAACATTTAGATTATTAGCTAATTGATAGGCCATGACTTTTACCTCTTTCCTATCAGGTGCAAATCCTACTTTTTCTTTTTATATAGAGAATAACATAGAAAGACATAAGTACCTACACAATCATACACATTAGCATGAGTGCAAGGCAAAATGATTTAGCAACTACCTAATAATATATAACAAATAATAATAATATGATGGTTAAAGTATATACAATTAAACAAAATAAAAGATATAGGTATATTTTTTTTATTTATTTAATATACGGCAATTGCCTTTTACAAAAAATAATATTACAAGATAAAAGAGTTATGTTGAGACATCAATTTTATTCCACCACTTTTCCTGTCTTTTTCAAGAAACGTTTTCCCTTTTTTGTATCGTAGAAGTCATCTTCTTTAAAATGATGAGAACATACATATTATAGCAGTATGATTATTTGGTAGCCAGGAATGTCCTTGCGGTCATCTTGGACAAATTATATCCACTTTTCTCTCTTATATGAGATGAACACGGAAATCTACAATTATACATTTTTTCATTAATTAACCGATCAGCATGATTTCAAAAACTAAAATTAGTTTTCGTACATTATTTAACGTTTTCATAAAACAGCCAAACAAATATTTTTCGTTGTAGTGACAACCCTTAACTCGATACATTATTTATTTAATATATAAACAATATTTAGAAATAGTGTTTAATGTTAATATATCTTCTCGTTTACACGCCTTCCATTACAACGAGAGCGGAAGAGATAGATATACATTCCCATTATGTACTGTGTATTTCGGATAGGTACTGTTATTTTTTTGTTGACTTGACTACAGGGTAAATAATATTTTTTAAAGTTTCTCTTTACTACTCACACTACATTACAACAGCAAGGAGTGAAAGAGATAGAAAGAATTAAAATTATTTTGAATATTTTTAAATTGTGTGAATTTTATAAATTTGATTTAAAAATTCAAAATGCTTAAATTAATTACATAAATATGATCAATAAATTCTACTTACTGGTGAAATGTCACTCACTTTTTTTTACCTTTACAGATTGATTTGTACAGAATTTAAGCGCACAATTTGGCATATTTTCAGCTCTGGACACGTCACGTATCCAATGATATATAAATATCGACTGAACCATGGAACGGCTAAACTGTGGCCTCATGCCGCAGTTGCATCCGACAATTTATTTGTTCTACCTGTCATATCTAGTGTTAATGTGTTATATCAATGATATAAATAGAATAATTTCACTGCCATAATTTAAGTTAACCTTATTATAGGGGAGAGTGGGGTAATTGCGAACACTTAAGGAAGAATTGAAATAAAACAAAACAAAATTAGGTTACAAAAGATATTTATTGCTTAATGTTTAAATAAATTAATCAATCTTAAGTTCTCGTAATCAACGTAGATAAATTTTTAATATAAAATCAAATTCTAACAAAAAAACAAAACCTTTGGTGTCCGGGATTACCCCATACCGTGTGGGGTAATTACGGACAGCACACGGGGTAATCACGGACATAGTCTAATTGGCACAGAAGTCACAGAGAAATCCTCTTGATGTGCTTTCACCAGTCGTGCAGTTTTCGTGGGCCCATAGTTTACATTGATAGCATATTATCCAATCTTCAGTGATTGTATCGATATACTTTTCATTGCAAATTAGACAATAATACTTCTCATCATTCTCCGTAGCATCTTTATCGAATTTCTTTTTCTTGATCTGTATTTGCCTGTCTTGAGAAATCATGTCATCTGCAAATGTTTTAAGGTTCTTCACACCTTTCTTAATTTTAGTGGTACTTGCAGTCTTATCATTTTCTGTCATCTCTTTTGTTTTCTTTTTTTTCTCTTTCTCCTCTAGAACATCTTTCATAGGGGTACTAGTTATTATGATTGAATGTTTCTTTCTGGAATTTTGCATACTTCTTGGTTGTGGCAGTTGGGGAACAACGACAATATCTTGAAGTGGAATTGACTCGTTCAACACAGATAAGGGAGTTATTGATGTCTGATGCACATTTGATGTTGGTAGGGTCTGTGCATCAGGTGTCAATGCTCTTTGCATACTTAATGTCGATGTTCTCTGCACATCAGGTATCGCTGGTCTTTGTACATTTGATGCCGATGGTATCTGTGTATCAGGTAATGTTGCATCTAAGAAATGTTCATCAAATTTAGTTGTATCCAATGGCCAAATACCAGCTGCCCGGAAACCATTTACTGCTTTCTCTAAATTGCTGATGCGATTAAAAGCTTTAGTAAAAAGTTCGACAATTTCATACTGTGTAATTTTTCGGCCTACATTTGAAGCCATATATAAATCACATTCTCTGTTGTATGCAGTCTTAAGGGGTCCAAAATATGTTAAGTCCAATGGTTGCATACGATGTGACGTATGCGGTGGAAGGGATAACAGTATTATTCCATTTTGACGACAAAGCAGATAGCATGCTAGGCTAACATGACTTTCATGGTTGTCTAAAACAAGGAGAATAGGTTCTTTAACAGTTGGCTTATGGCCGGTTTCAATAATCTATCTATCCGCTACTGTCGATTGAAATCTATTGTGTTCTATATTTTAAATCATACATTTCAATCGACAGTCACGGATAGATAGGTTATTGAAACCGGCCACTAGTATAGGAGATAAAATGATGTAACCATTCTACGAACAGGTTCTCGTTGATCCAACCCGAATCGCTAACTGCTGCTATCATATCAGCGTTGCCTCCATGCAATAGATAAGCATTCATTCGCTTCCTCTTAAAAATGAAAAATGGGGGAACATACTTTCCTGAAGCACTGAATGCGCAAACAACTGTTGTTGTAGTGCCTCTTTCACCACTTGTTGCCATACCGACTTGCTTCTGGCCTTTTGGAGCTAGAATTCTAGAATTTTTCTGGACATTGGAAATGCCGGTTTCATCAATATTGTAAATTCGATTAGCATCAAATTTATATTTTGTTTGTAAAGCTTCCAAGTTTTTAAAGAACATTTTCACTTCCGTTTCATTAAAAGCTGTAATTCTATTAATAGATGTAGATTCAGGTTTACGTAGCGAAATGTTAGGATGCCTTTTTTTGAATCCGTAGAACCAGTCTTTTCCCGCCATTTGGGAGATTTTGTCAAAATTATGCTTTAATTTATTTACTTCAGCAAATTTGAAAGCAATTTTCCGCACCATCTCTATAGTTAAACCATAAAATAGTTTACTGCAATCGAAAATGTGTTCTTCTAATCCTTTTTCTTGTCCCTCAGAAAATATAGCCTTTCTTCCAGTTTTTGGGGTCTTTATAATGTCTTTCTTGAGATGGTCATGTATAGTGCTTTTTGGGACAGAATATATAATAGCTGCTTTTCCTATTGAAAGTTTTTTGTCCTTGACATCCTGAATGGCTTTTTTAAAGTCTTCTAATTTGTATTTGGTCTCTGTCTTTCTTTGGTAATTTCGTGGCATCTGAAATATATTTAAGTAGTTTTATTCATTTTGAAAATAATATTATTTTGATAATGACATTATTTTGATGATATTTTATGAATATGTGACATGTTTTAACATTATATAAATGATGGCCATCACAGCAGACTGCTGGCCGAAAATTATACAATAAAGATAATAATTTCATTGTTTAGGGGTAATTACGGACATTCGAGATTACCCCACTCACATCGTCCGCCATTAACCCACACATACAAAAATGCAAAACTATATTTTTATTTGAAGTTGGAATCGCGTGATGCAAGTGCCGAGTATTTTAAAGCGTTCTTTAATTAGACGTTACTACACAAAAAAAATACAAAAATTCTATGTTTTGCCTATAATATTATACACCTATTCAATTTTACTAAAAAATAAGATGAAATTGTTGAAAAACAATCAAGTTAACTTTCCGTGATTCCCCCACTCTCCCCTATGTTTTTTTTACCATGCTTCATTTGTTTTGTGTGATATTCATTTGTTAATCAATGGTTGTTGCGATTAATTGTAATTATGTTTACGTATATAGGAATATTATGAGACATTCACAGGATTGGGAGAATAATATTGTCATTTTTACTTATAATACTTCTGTGTATATTAGTATGAAAGCAATAAAATAAGCACATGTTTGCTTGCTTACTCTATAAATGGTTTGTGATATTATAAATATTTTATGTACACCACCAATGGTGTAAATGTGCCAACAAAATTATATTGTAAGTAACTTTTCGATTTTCGAAGAGGAAACACTATGAAAGTTCATTTTAATTTAGATAATAAATATTTAAATAAAAAACACTGTTTACTTTCATTTAAAATTGTTATAATATTAAAAGCTTTTCGGACATACGTCCGAAAAATACAACCACAGTCAAACAAAGATCTCACATATAAAAGAATAGAATTTATGGGTCAGATAACATATAATGCTTTAAATATGTGTAAAAACTCAACATTTAAACCAGCATATTATACCTCAAATAATATAGGTCAAAAATTGTTCAATACTAAATCCAAAACTAAGAAACTAGACCACAGCGGCATTTATAAATTACAATGTAACGATTGTTCAAAATATTACATCGGCCAAACTGGAAGAAAAATCTCATCCAGATATAAAGAACATAGAATGGCTCTAAACACAATTCGAGTAAATTCGGAAATGGCGGACCATGCCAAAGAATGGGGGCACTCTTTCAACCAGGAAGGCATACATGTGTTACATAAATGCAAAAAAGGTCAAAAAATGAATATACTGGAGGCAATGGAGATCAACAAAAATAAAGATGACACCATTAACATTCAAATCCCACCTCTAATTTCTCCTCTTACCTACCCGTTTACTACTTCCACCCATAGATTGCCTTAAAACAATATCTCTACCAATACCTTTACATATCCATTTTACATCCCTATTAACCCCGCCCACTCCCCCTACCCACATTTAATTTTGTATTATCATGTACCATCAATTTGTCATTTGTTATAAGTAATTATTACTGAAGATGGACGTATGTCCGAAAAGCTTTTAATATTATAACAATTTTAAATGAAAGTAAACAGTGTTTTTTATTTAAATATTTATTAATTGTGTGTTGTACCTCACCTTTCATGTATAATAACAAATAGAAAATAATAATGGAGAGGTAGCCAGAGTTAAGAATCCCATTCCGAGTGTTTGAATTCTAATGATTTTTTTCTCAGTGACCTTGCCCGTCTCGACTTCTTAGTGTAGTCCATTGCGGGATTTAGTCCTTAGATGTCTTCCCAGAGATCTAACACTTGAAAGAAGTTCAACATTTTGTGTGGGTTAGTTCCTTTGATCTGTTCCTGATCAGGGAAGTGTGAGCCAACTATTTTAGTTTTTTGATCTGTTCCTGATCAGGGAAGTGTGAGCCAACTATTTAAGTTTTTTGATCTGTTCCTGATCAGGGAAGTGTGAGCCAACTATTTTAGTTTTTTAATCTGTTCCAGATCAGGAAAGTGTGAGCCAACTATTTTAGTTTTTTGATCTGTTCCTGATCAGGGAAGTGTGAGCCAACTATTTTAGTTTTTTAATCTGTTCCTGATCAGGGAAGTGTGAGCCAACTATTTTAGTTTTTTAATCTGTTCCTGATCAGGGAAGTGTGAGCCAACTATTTTAGTTTTTTGATCTGTTCCTGATCAGGGAAGTGTGAGCCAACTATTTTAGTTTTTTAATCTGTTCCAGATCAGGAAAGTGTGAGCCAACTATTTTAGTTTTTTGATCTGTTCCTGATCAGGGAAGTGTGAGCCAACTATTTTAGTTTTTTAATCTGTTCCTGATCAGGGAAGTGTGAGCCAACTATTTTAGTTTTTTAATCTGTTCCTGATCAGGGAAGTGTGAGCCAACTATTTTAGTTTTTTAATCTGTTCCTGATCAGGGAAGTGTGAGCCAACTATTTTAGTTTTTTGATTTGTTCCTGATCAGGAAAGTGTGAGCCAACTATTTAAGTTTTTTGATCTGTTCCTGATCAGGGAAGTGTGAGCCAACTATTTTGGTTTTTTGATCTGTTCCTGATCAGGGAAGTGTGAGCCAACTATTTTAGTTTTTTAATCTGTTCCTGATCAGGGAAGTGTGAGCCAACTATTTTAGTTTTTTGATCTGTTCCTGATCAGGGAAGTGTGAGCCAACTATTTTAGTTTTTTGATCTGTTCCTGATCAGGGAAGTGTGAGCCAACTATTTTAGTTTTTTAATCTGTTCCTGATCAGGGAAGTGTGAGCCAAATATTTTAGTTCTTGTTTGCATTATTGGTTCACATTCTGTGAGTAAATGTAAATAATAAGTAAATAAATCTTTATTAACCATAATTTTACATGAATATACACAAAGTTACAAAACGTGATAGTAAACAAAATTAGGCCAAAAGGCAGACTTGCTGCTGAGCAATGTCTTCCAGTCAACCGTAAACTTTTACATAAAAAAAATAAGTGCATATATGCTTATCTTAATAATCAGAAATAATAATAAAATAAACAAATCAAAATACAGGAACCCAAAGTGAAAAAGTTTTAAATTAATGGATAAATTATATAGATTTTTGTCGGTAACCTGGAGGTAGAGTCTCGGCCTCGTGAACAAGGGGTCCGTAGTTCGATACCAGGTGCCGGCAAACTCCCCTTTCACGAAACAAGCTTTTAGTAGCTTACTGTGAAAGGTGTATGAGGTTGTATTTGGGTTTATAATAAAACCCACATATATTTTTTTTTTTTTTAAAATAGGTTCCTATATAAACATGCATGCATAAGATAAAATAAGATACTATCACAAAAACAAATTAAGCAAGTGATACGTGTGCAAAATAATAATTGAAACTTGCATTGAAGAAACACAGTGTCCTATGCTTTATATTGATATTTTAGATATACTGACATTTTTAGATTGACTGTAGCTTACTTGATAGAATTATAACTCAACAAATTTGCATCAGCGTAACACAAGCAAAATGATTGAGATTGTCTCTACCATCTTACACATTCTTTGCATAGTCATGAAATAAACTGAAGTGATGGATAGCTTGCTAGTAAAGTCTTGGACTTTTGATTGAAAGATTCCAGGTTCAAAGCTTTACCTCTGTTAGGACACAATTATATTTCGTACTGTAGTGTGTATATGGATTTATTTAAAACCTAGATTTTAAAAAACCGCTTTCAAATAATGAAAGATTTTAAGCAATAATTCCGCTAGCTACTTGCTTTATTATTTATATTGAGAAGTGCAATAATATAAGAAAAAATTGATAGATATTCAAAAATGATTTATTAAAGAAATATTTTAATTTCAATAGTTGGAGTGTGTTATGTAACAATATATCAAAATATAGATTTAAATAAAACAAATTAGTGTCATAATTCAAACTTCTAAATAATATTCTTTCTTTGCATAAATTATTGAGCATCTAAAGTAAACCAATCCTCTGAAATACGTACATTTGTTATTAACTCACATCTCACACAATATTGTTGTGTGTTGACTCATTATACAACGCATCAAGAATCTCAGTTTGAGATTGTTGATGTGTTGTATGATGAGTCAGTACACAATATTGTTGTGTGTTGACTCGTCATACAACACATCAACAATCTCAGTTTGAGATTGTTGATGTGTTGAACATTGTAATATAGCACAATCCAATTACAAACTATATTTTTTATTGTTAAATTTGATTTGTAGAAAAATATTTATTTTAGATTTTTTGTGCTTATACATGCACAATATTATTTGATTCTACCCATGAGAAAACGTATAATTTAAGAGATAAATACATAAGGTTTCAATGCATGATTCTATAGTATTAACACTTTTACATATAATATATCGTCGCTAGAATGCAGAACTATTCTAAGTCCAATTTTAAGTAAAATTAAACTTTCCACCAAAAGTCATTTATGACATGCTTGTTCACGGTATGCAGAAGTGTAATCCCATGTACAAACCTTATATTAATAAAGAAAAAAACATTAAAACAGAAGTAACCTATGTAAAGGTATGTATTTTATTAACATGCAGAAGAATCCTAGTCTTATTTTGTGACATAGGATAATTCTTTATTATGAAATTCGTAGACTCACTTGCAAACTGGCTACACTTACAATATTGGTAGTTGTCAAAAAACTATTAAAATTTACATTGTCTGTCGTCACTGTTCCGCGCTGTACTTTATTTCAATTGACTCTCCTCAACATTTAGTTCATTTGGACATAGGATAGTTCTGCATTCACGCGACAATATGTTCCATGGCCTTTTACAAACATTTGCTTATAAATTTAAAGCCGTGCTAATAAACAAGGAATAGCTGCTATTCCAAATGCTAGATTCGACCTTACCTATAGACAGAGATTAGTATTGGTACAAATTATACCTGAGTTAAGTTGCTCTTTACAAATCGTCACTTAAAAGTAAGAGGTTTTGAGTTTTTTTTTTTTCATAAAAAGCATTTGTTTCATTTTAATTTTTCATTATATAGAACTGTAATGAACTTGAATGCCAAACTTATCATGAACTTCAGTGCCAGCTCTTAAATAAAGAATGTCGCATGTGGAATAAGTAAAGCATTTGTTTCATTCTTATTTTTCATTGTAATGAACATCCACCAAAAATAGTCTCTTGATAATTGTAATATTGTCCAATAAATTATTCAGTTTTGTTAATATAAGTATTGATACAATGCACCATTATTATAAAAAGATTGATCATTTTTAAGTTATGAATGCAAGTGAAGGTAAAGCGATGGCATAGTGCATAGATGTGGTAAGTACAATGTTTGGTCAAATCAAGATACGAAGATAAGTACACAATAAAAGTGTATTTTTTCAAAAGTTATTGTGCAAAAATATGGTAAGCTGTAAAATATTAAAACACTGATTATGATAATGTGTTAATTAAGTCTTCAAATTCATAAACAAAGCAATAGTTAAACATCCAAAATGCTCCCCTGTAAAATCACCTCTGTGACATTTACCACATCTGTACACTATGCCATTGATAGTATTTTTGCAGCATAGTATTTTGTTTTTTTTTTACATAATATATATAATAATTTAGTTGTAAGATAAGTTTGTAATAAATTATTTATTGATTTAGTGTTAATGTCGTGGTAGCTACTAAACATTATTCCAAATGTTTGGAGTAAAAAAAACTGTACTAATACCAAACACTTCAGAACGACAGTATCCCCGTCGAAATTTTGGTCATTCATAGAATAAAATTAAAATGTTATTAGTACAGTTTTTATTACAAGTATTTTTATACTTCGTAATGTTTTTTGATTATGTACTATTTTTTTTATTGTGATTGTATTTTTGTAATTGTGTATTGAGGTTATTATACTTAATTAATTTTTATTAGAAATGTTTTTGTTGTACAACATCAGTAATTCGTCCCCGACATGTCAAAAAAAAAGAGTCTGCAGTGTAAGGAATAGGTAAGTATTGTATTTTAATATAAATATTAATGGATCCAACATGTGGAGTAAATGGATGATAAAAGAAGGACAAAGAAAGTGAATGTGTTAATGTAGAAAGTAAATCAATACTTTAAATGTGTTGAATATAATATTGTTGTAAGGAAGGAAAAAGGCATATTCAAAAAGTCAAATAACAGTATATAGTATAAATGCTACAAGTAGACAAAGCTGCAGCCGTAGCAGGTGCTTAAGAGACGATATCTGGAGGAATAAAGACATGAGAAGTATGAGAACAACCAGTAAGGTTCGCATCTGCAAGACATGTGTACGCCCAGTTTTACTAGTAAAATTTTGAATCATATTTTTGTTTTGTTATAAATTCAAATAGTTTTAGTTTTAGTCCTGTCTTTATTATTATGTTACTTGATGTCTACTTATAAAATCATTGTTAGACTATTTATACGACATGCCTAGATAGAATTATATTTTAAAAACTTTCTGATGCCATTACTATATTAATGGTGTTTGTGACTTTTTTTTGTTGGAATTGTTTTTCTGACTTCAAAATAATTATCCAACTTTAGTAAAGGAGTATTTAGTTTGGTTTTGTGAAAATTAAGTTTCACCATCCACTTGGATTGTGGAAAGAATGGAGGAATGAAATGATCTTCTATTTGGAAGTGGTCAGTTGTATAACTACCAACCTGCAATATTGTATAAAGATAATTATATTATTCTACGACACACTACCAGAAACACAAGCGAATGTGTACTTCAATATAAGAAATATTTGTTTTTGTTTGTGGAATTGACAATTTTTATTTGTTACAATGATAATTCAATTTTCTTGATAATGTTAAGTTATTTTATACTAGTGAAAAATAAATATATTTGTTTTTACATACCTACTATAATATCATGATAAGAATCACTTCGGATAATATCCAGTACCTATATATGTCTTGTATTTGAAATTTATTGCTTAATAACTCTGATAAAATAAAAAAAGAATGCTTACAATAGGGCAGCCATGTAAATTCAGAGCCTTGTTGATTACGGTTGTAATAAAGTTGTTGCTATCCATGAGAGTACAGAGGTTTTGTTTAAAAGAAAATAAATTTTGTTTGTATTGTTGGTTGATCAGCTAATATCCAATTTTCATGAAAAAAACTCAAAACCTCTTACTCTTAGGTGACCTCTTACAGGTATAAGATTGTAACAATAATAATCTGTCTAATTTGGAATAGCAGCTATTCCTTGTTTATTAGTACAGCTTTAAATTTATAAGCAAATGTTTGTAGAACGGCATGGAACATATCGTCCCTCTTCTGACTAACAGTCGTATCTGCCTAAATGTAAATTGTTCAGGAGAGCGTTTTTTTGTGTTTTGCCGTGCATATTTTCGTCTGTCCTAGTTATATGATACAGTGTAAATATATTACATTATTTTATTTGTACCTTTTCTTATATATCTCAGATCATTTTTGTGACGAAATTTTGAGGAGTTAGTAGATACTAGAGGGTTACTCCCGGGAATTCCCGCCCGGGAATTCCCTCTAATTTTTATTTCCCGTTTCCCGGGAAAAAAATTAATCCTTTCCCGGGAAAAAATACAAATTATTAGTCATGCAGATTGCCATACCGATACCGAAATCTTTGTTTAGTTAACTGTAATAGTCGTGATAAACTTGTAGAAGCTGACGAATATTTTGATATGAAAATATGAAAAATAATATTAATTACCAATATAAGTGTTATACTTAAAAAAAAAAACTTAATTATAGCTTCAATGTATTCGTTTGAAAGAAGCATAATTATTCTAAATATAATTCGAAATCGGAGGTGTGTTTGGCCGACAATGTATAAGAATCCTACAATTTTTCATGTTTTTTTTTTACATATTTCGAAAAGTTAGATAGTTCTTAAAAATATTAATGCAGCCAACTGTCATTTTTTTTGTTTTATTCATGGATATTAACCGATATAAAAAATCTTTTTATGTCGAAATTTCTCATTTTTTAAAGTCAAAAATCTTTAAAAAGCTTTGCCAAAATCCATAACATTTTTTTGCTTGATAGGATGATCAAAAATTAAAAGTTTATATATTTTGTAAACAATTTTTATTTTGATATAACATAGAGTACCTAAATAAATCTCGTCAGTCAGCTATTTAGTTTTTTTTAAGCAAATTACTTATATTGGTAACAAAAATTTGATTTTTTTTTATCAAATCAAAATGTTTGCAAGGGTCAACAAGTTATGAGAGTTTTTATACCAAATTTGTTGAAAATTGAATATTTATAAATATAATAATGAATTTCCCGGGAATCCCGGGAAATTCATTTTAAAATTTCCCGTTTCCCGGGAACAAAAATAATCCGGGAAAAGATACCCTCTAGTAGATACATCACATTTTATTTAGAATAATTCGTAAATACGACAAAAAATCAGAAAGCTATTCCAGGATATCGGTAACAGTTACAGGTGTGATCTTTAGTGAGAATATGCAGGGCACATATAAGTACACATTGGTGATCATCACTCGATTTCGCCAATAATGTCAGAGGTGCTAATGTATATAATATAATTTTGCAATTTGTTATGGAATAAATTCCAAAAATCTAGTTCAAATTATTTATGTGTAACATTAGAGCAAATGTACTTCCTCCTACCAGTATTTTTTGTCTCCTATAAATGAATAACTGCAATGTCAACAACTGTTTTTTAACTATAATTAAATATCAATCATATTTTGAACCACTCTAGATTAATCATTCCACTTGATTCTATTCACCGATAGTCAACCTATTTGAATAGGTATTAACTAGGTAGGTATGTTGCATATGATATACACATACATAAATGTGAACTTCCTTAAGGAGTGAACGACACAGAGTTTCGATGCTTATGAATCGACTTAGGCTTGGTTAAGAGTACTCTTTAAACCTAGGTAACATTCTAAATTCCTCTGTATCATGCTTATTACATGACTTGAAATTTTGTTTTGAAAGTTGTATCAGGCACACAATGTTGTGTTGTGTTGGGTATTTATATGTGAAGAATATTATTGAAAGGAATGGTATAGTTGATGGAAAATAATTATTTATTATTGTGCTGGAGTGCTGTTAGTTTTGATAGTACCTATTAGTGATGTAACAAATACAGTGGAACCTCTCATAACGAGTAATTCGCATAACGAGCAAAAAAAAATGTGAAAAGTTGCTCCCATAACGAGCGATACTTCGCATAACGAGTAACATAGAAAGGGTAAGTCCCTTTTTCACGACATTCACTTGCGACCTTGTGAGCTGGGACTTCGGCGCCAGTACATCAGTCTGTGTTTAGCGCCTTGGTTTCACATGTGATCACCCATTCTTTCAAAATTTGTATTGATATTATTAGTATTTTTTATGTGCAAAGTATTAAAATCCTTTCAAAATTGTCCCCAAAGAAAAAAACACAAGAAGACAGCCAGAAGAGTGAGAAAAATCATTGAAAAGCGAGAACAAGGTGTGAGCGTGGCATATCTAGCGCGCATATACTATCCGTCAACATCAACGATCCGTAGGCCTAGTCAAAACACATTTAAGCGTTACGTTTTCGTTCAAACAAGACGAGGTTGCGAGAACGCGTCAATTTTCGAAACTAAAATACACAAGTAGCTACGAAAATTGACGCGTTCTCGCAACGTCGTCCGCGTTTGAACGAAAACGAAACGAAAACGTAACGCTTAAATGTGTTTTGACTAGGCCCACTGCACTATTCTCAAGAACAAAGATAAAATTAAGAAGATGGATGCTTCAAAGGGAGTGTCAAGAATGTCTATGAAACGGTTACGTTTACAGTTAGTTTTCTAGTTAAAAATGGTTAATTATTTGTCATAAATTCATATTTTTATTTAGGTACGATTTTTTCCTAATCTAGATTGTATAACAAGTTGTTACACTCCTTTATAAGTAATTTTATTTGAAAAAACGTCATTAAAAAAAATCAATAAGTAGGTACTCCAAGAATACTTATTCTTTCGTCATGGAACGCATCATTGTATTTTACATTGAATTCTATAGAAAAAAATGTTTCGTATAACGAGTAAGAGTCTGGAACGAATTAAACTCAATATGAGAGGTTCCACTGTATTCGTATTGGCATTCGCGAATATTCACATATTTCTAAGTATTCGTATTAATATAAATATGCGAATGTTTTGCGAATGCAAAAGTACCGGATTCTTACCCGCTACATTGTAGAAAAAGGTACTGCAAAAAATATTCTTAAGAAAACCGAGGAGTTTAGAAATATTTTAAATTCCTATACCATTTTGAAAATTCAGCGACGGGGGGGGGGGGGGGGGGGTAGAAATTTTAATGATTGAGCAATATCCGCGAATGTCGGCATCAAATATTTGCATTCGCATTCGCGAATATCCAAAATCACACATTCGTTACATCACTAGCAGCGAAACTACACTGTGTGGAATTTTGGCCAAAATAACTTATGAACATAGTGTTGTAATCTTTATTACGCTCTTTTTGATGATAAATATTCTCCTTCAACATAATCACATCTTGAAAACGCATTATATTTTATGATACCTATAATTCATAAATAAAAAAAAAATATTATTAAAGCAAAACAACCCCATTTGGATTTGATTAAAATCAATAATCAAAATATACAACAAAAGCAAAAAAAATAAAAATAAATTACAAATAAATGCAGAAGACTTGACAAATTTGTAAATATGAAAATAATAATAATAAATACATACCTAATTGTAGGTATGTGCTCCCTAATGGCTCTTTTTAATTACCTGATGATGCGATATGATAATTAAATGCATAAACTGCAATATTTATGTACTAATCATCTCTGTTGGAGACATGGCGGTACCTAGGTGGGGGGTGGGGGGAAACCAGGTTACTTAATAATTTTACCAGTAGGTACTTAAAATAAAACCATTTGTGTGCATTTTTTACATTAATTTAATAATAGTATTGTAAAGTTTCACCTTGGATTGATTTCATACCATTACTGTATTATTAACCCTTTGCACTCCTATTTTTTTCTTACTACCAACTCTTTAATAGATTTTCGAAAACAGCACAAAAAGTGGTGTTGGTCAAAAGTTTTATAGAAATTTGAAAAACATGCAAATTTATTATTATTTACTCACAATTAGTACTAAATTTTGTCTAATTAACAAATATACCTAAATTCACAATTTACCTTAACTTTTTTTATATGTGATACATTTTTAAACACTTTCCTGGATAAAGGTCAGGCTTCCTTTCACAAGTATCACAGTAAAGGGTTGTCTCCTTCCTCCCTCCTCTCACTTTTCGATTGGAACACACCATGCATTGACAAAATCTGTTTATTTATTACTAGCTTTTATAACCCGGCAACGCTCGGGTTTAAAAACAGATATTCATCCAAATACGTGAGTTAAAACTACACAATCTCATTGAAAAAATGAACTTAAAATCTATTTAGCAGCAAAAAAGGTACATGTCATAATAATAATCAGCTCTATGAGTGCCAAAATCATATATACAATACATACAGTTTGTCAAAAAATAGTTGACAAATAATCGAGGGCGCTGTTATCTTTCACATTGTAGCCCTATCCAAACATTGATTGTGTAAAAACGAAACCTTGTAAGAGAACCTACTTTCACATTACATTCATCACTTTCAATTCTCACTCTTTCTATCAGTCTCTTTCCGTGCATACATTTAGTTGCTGACTCTTTTTATTATTCACTCTTTTAGTTCCAGACAAAAAAAATCCTATAGCTAATAATAATAAGCTAGGACCTCTCCAAGTAAATGGACTTCTTACATACATACATATATACCATCACGCCACTTCCCTCGCGGGGTAGGCAAAAAGGATTGAGCGCTTTTTCCTTCTATCCTTGCATACATCTTTCGCTTCCGTCACTGTCATACAATTTTTCATGCATGCTCTCCTGTTCAATGTGCTCAACACGTAACCGCCCTGTAGGATTTGATTTAAATGATCTTGCTTTTGATCCTCGGACGTCCACGTCTCCGAGCACCATTCCTCTCAGCCAAATATATTTTCTTGGTCATTCTGTCCTCATTCATTCTTTCCACATGCCCAAACCATTGTAACTTATTTATATTCATCCCTGTAACCACACCAACTTTCATGCCACATTCCTTTCGTATATAACTGTTACACACACAATCTCTCAGACTTTTACCACACATCCTTCTCAACGATCTCATTTCTACCACTTTCATCCTTCTTTAAACATGTCCACGTCTCACTTGCATACATGAGTGTTGGCACTTAGATAGCAGAGTGCACTAACCATTTAGCTGTGGTAGATCTGTTCCTATTTGCAATTATTTCAATATTTGCAATACTTTCACAATTCCCATCTCTCGTGAACAAACTATCCAAGTACACACATTCGTCAACTTGCTCTAACACTTTGTTGTCAATCATTACCTGTCATACTGTTCTCTCACTTCCTCTTTCAAAGACCATGACTTTGGACTTCTTTTACATCATAAAATCATTTAATAAATACTTAGCATTTTCACCTTCAGAGGCATATACTGGTTAAATGGCTGCATAATGATAGACATCATCTAACTAAGGATATTCTCACAATTACACATCCATGAAAATATGCTGTTAACTGTAATATTTTACATTAAAGGGAAAATAAAACAGACTCAGAATTATAATATAAAACTATTTAATAAAAACAGTAAAATAAATATAAGAAATATGTAGTGTAATACAAATGCACTTTTTGGCGAATGGAGCAGATATCAAAATCATCCTGGACGGCCTTTCCTATGTTTTCTTTTATAATTCTTCTTATAGAACTCACAGATAATCCTGAAAGAAATGAACATTGAAATTCATCAGCAATACAGTAATTTAACTTCCTAGAAACACGGGATTGTCATATAAGTGAGTCATCGAGACATTCCATACACAATCATTTAATGATGCATTATTATTAAGCATCTGAGACATTCACTTCAGCTTTTTATTTAGCTTATTCTAATATTCGGTAAAATAATTTGCCTTTTTAAGTAAATTCATTACATTAAATATATTTTAAGAAGGCACAGAATTGAATAGTAATCTTGTAATAGAAATACAATTAAGTGTCGTCAAACATAAAAAAAAACAATTTAAAATATTAAGACAGTGCTTACCAGTGTTGTTTGGAAAACATTGTTAATGTACCAGGGTAGTTTTTGAGCTTAAAACTCCGCTTAACACTGGGAATATTTCTTGAAAACATTTTTTTTAGATACACTACGTATTGTTTTATTCAGTTTTATATTTTTTAAAGTCTTTTAAAATCAAAACAAAGTCACAAAATTTACCGGATCACCAAACGCAAACGCCATACAATTGACAGGTCGGACAGTGTTGCCAGTGTAAGTAATTTGTGTTTTGGGAATCGTGAGAAAATAATTATTCTAAAGTAGCATTCACACTGGATGATCATTCAGAGTGTCAGGGTCAAACCTGTTCATCGAAAGTGAACACGTCTGTTCTCATTTGTTCATCCTATGCTCTCACTGCCATGTCAACACTCTCAGTCATGTTGTATGTATTTTGACATATTTTCGTACAAAAATATAATTAAATAAATAAAAAAATTAAAAAAAGCCCTTAAAACTAATCAATATAGTTCTCAACTGCATAATAATTTTGTAAATGATTCTGACATTCTATACAAATTCATAGAGAATAAAACAAAAAATAAGAAAAAATTTGTTTATGGTCGTTTCAGTGAAAGGTCCTTTCATCGAAATTATGACGGGCTGTTATCGCTTTCATCCGTCATCGCTAGTGATCACTATTGATGAAACGCCCGTTCACACCTTTTTATCTTGGAGGTTCATCCGGAGTGATCACTGAAAGTGAACAAATGTGAACGACCCTTTAGAAAACTGACGATATTATATTTTATTATTTATTTATTTTTTTACTGTACATTGGTTACAATATTACATAGTGAAATAGTGGCATAAAAATAACAATTATAAATTATTACAATTATTCCTATACTATTTCGAAAATTTAGCGATGGGGGGGGGGGGGGTAGAAATTGAAAGATGAAACGGAATTGTGAACAGTATGATTTATATCATGTTGGAGTAAAAATTATATTTTTCACATGTGTAAAGGGTCGTTCACATACGTTCACTTTCAGTGATCACTCCGGATGATCCTCCAAGATGAACAAATGTGAACGGGCGTTTCATCGCTAGTGATCACTAGCGATGACGGAGGAAAGAGATTACCACTCGTCATAATTTTGATGAAAGGTCCTTTCACTGAAACGACCATAAACAAGTTTATTTGTTTAATTCTCTATGAATTGTATTGAATGTCAGAATCATGTACAAAATTATTATGCAGTCGAGAGCTATATTAATTTAATTTATGTGTTATTTTTAATTTTTGAATTTGTTTAATTATTTTTATACGAAAATACGTCAAACTACATACAACATGACCGTGAGTGTTGACACGG
Organism: Athripsodes cinereus; assembly: GCA_947579605.1. Taxonomy (NCBI): domain Eukaryota; kingdom Metazoa; phylum Arthropoda; class Insecta; order Trichoptera; family Leptoceridae; genus Athripsodes; species Athripsodes cinereus. The sequence goes on from OX388305.1 coordinate 38,196,800, forward strand.
CAGTGAAAGCATAGGATGAACAAATGTGAACAGACGTGTTCACTTTCGATGAACAGGTTTGACCCTGACACTCTGGATGATCATCCAAAGTGAAGCAATGTGAATGCTACTTAAGGTCCCATTGTGCGGTATTTTCTGGGCAAAATGCACGTAATTTTGGTCACACAATCTGGCAACCCTGATTTTGACACTTAGTATCTCTATGCTTATTATGACAGTTTTTACGTTTAGTGTTTACGTTTAGTGTTAGAAATTCTATAATTATTTTGAATTTAGAATACTTTCATGAAATTTAAAATTACTGCAAACCATACAATAATAATTTTATCAATAGACAGTATCTTAATATCTAATTTTGAAAATCTTATGTTTTTAGATGCATGTTTTGAATAAATGAAATACTTCTAATGAAACAGATTGATGCAAGCATAATATTGAAATGATATCCTTTACAAAAGTGCCTAACTACCATTATGTTAAGTGCAAGTTTTAGAAATGTTATCTATGGCTTGGTATAGCTATATTATGAGATAATCACACCCTTTTCTCTCACACCCTTTTCTGTGTTTGTTATAACAGATAACTTTATTTAGAAATTAAAAGAAACTCAGAATATCCTACAATAAAATAAGAACACATATCAATAGTATTGTTGTAGATATGAGTTTTTTTTATTTTATTTTGACTTTTACCTTACTTTGACAAAAGAACATTGAAGCATCATTGAATTAGTTCTGTGTTTTTGATATTATTGGTAACCATATTTTGAAATAAAAAAAACTATGAATATCAACAATAAAATAAGAACACATATTAATAGCATGGTCGTAGATGTATGAGATTTTTAGTGATTTTCAAGTTTACCAAACATCGACAAAAGATCATTGATACATCATCATTTATAAATTAAATCTTTATAAAAGTATACATATTAAATGTTTTCAGCTCGCCTACTGGATGAGACATATCGTACAGAGGACATAGAAAACACAAAACAAACAAACAATATGCACCAACTAAAATATATATTTGTGTGCATTCTGTGTGTGTCACGTCGGCCATTATGAAATTAGCCCAAGATGTCAAAAATATGCAATTTTAACTCGCATAATTCAGAAGTTTTTATCATAACCAAACACAATAATTTATAATCAAAATAATCCTTAAATGTTTAATTTCAGTACTGATGTATTTCTCATTACATCCATTGTGAAATTAATTCAATACACTGAAAAATGTTCGACCATGAATATTGCTACTTACAAAAACTTTCAGTGATTTTCATACATTTGGCTGCCAATTTTGTGACATAAATTGTAATATCTTTATCAATATATAAGGTATTTAAAATGTTTTTGGCCTTGAACGTGCCCAGGAGATGAGACCTCGTATAGAGTGTATTATTTTACTTCTGTCTTTCTTTATTTCAGAGTCCATTGAGGACATACGTACATACATACATACATACGAACGGACTCAAATATTTATGTGTGGATTTTCATGTTAACGATGCCACGTATTTATTATTTAAAGAAAAATGTACATTTAATTTTTTTTAATTACGTTATTGAGTGTGGCTGGTCATTAGAGTTGGTGTAAGAAATATAATGTCGAGTATGATTCGATATAGGAGTTGGTGTAAGAAATACAATGTCGAGTATGATTCGATATAGGAGTTGGTGTAAGAAATACAATGTCGAGTATGATTCGATATAGGAGTTGGTGTATGAAATACAATGTCGAGTATGATTCGATATAGGAGTTGGTGTAAGAAATACAATGTCAAGTGTGGTTCGACATATGAGTGGTAAGGGTTAATGTTGTTTCTGACTGATTTTTTTTATGGAATTGTTTTACTAACATTAAAATAGATATTTATTTTTGATACAGGAGTATTTAGTTTTGCTTTGTATAAATTAAGTTTCACCATCCACTTGGATTGTGGAAAGAAAGAATGGATGAATGAAATGATCTTCTATTTGGGAGTACCTAGTTAGTTACTAAGCTACCAATCTGCAATCATACATGATACAAAGATATATTACTCTATGACACTCTACCAGAAACACAAACTGTTGAAAATGGCAACAAACGAATGTGTGCTTTAATAATATACAAAAAAAAAATACGTTGGTTGATTAGCTGATCTCCATTTGATAAAAAGGTTATTAATCAATCTTAATTTATTAATCTTCTACCTAGTAACCTTTTGTTAAATGTTTGGTAGAAATGGCCATAAGAGATGTGGGATAGAGTGTGAATGTGGCCAGGCTGAGACTGTTAGTTAGGTACATGTGGGAATGTGGGGGAATGTAAGAGGCACATAGTAGTAGAGTACTTTATTATATTTTTATCCTCATTGATGCGCTAGGTACTTCAGTAATTAAGAGGCTTTCGTATTGTTTCACTCTAGGTCACCATCTATATATCTATCATCATTTCCATTTAGTTCTCTTTCTGTTTTCTCCTTTTTATACTTGGAATGACTTTTTTGGCTTCAAAAAAGACATCAATAAACAATAAGGGGCTCATTCCTTCAGTTTTGTACCAATTATAACTTAATATCCATCTGGATTGTGGAAAAAATGGAGGAATGAGTTTTTCATCCACTTCAAAGTGATATATCGCGTAGTTGCCGACCTAAAATAATATAATATAATGATTAGTATGTCTATTAGTATGTGTGTAAGAAAGTCTTTTTATGATTTGAATTTTTTGATACAATTCGGTGTCGGAAACTGCATTCAGTTGCTCAAAAGTGAAAATGTAAATTATATCTTTAGATTTATCTAAACCTTATTATTATTATTTGGATGATTTGTAAAGCGTCGTTTTGTGAAAAAAATCCACCTCAAGGGCGCTCTTTGCCATTTTATTCCCAGACTGAATTACGATGGGTCGCGGTTTCGATTATCGAAATGAACGGAATGTTTTTTATTCACTTTTTGGAATTCAATGGATGAAAATAATTAATTTCGAAAAAAATAACGGTCTACAACTGTGAGAGTCCAAAAAACTCAATATATATTATTGTATGCAAACGCCCGTAGTATGAGAAATAAGACCAACGAGCTATATACAATGTTTAAGATCCATGAACCGGATGTACTAATCCTATGTGAAACATGGCTTTATGAATCTGAAACACCATATTTCAATCTTGAAGGTTTCGATGCAATATTCAACTGCAGACACTCCAACACCAGAGGTGGAGGCACAGCCGTTTTCATAAAAAGCCATCTATTCCAACACAAAATACTACAATGGACGTTGCCTGCAACCTCATTATGGTTGAAATTCAAACAAACACCATTAGACAAAAGATCGGCGTATTTTATAGATCACCATCTCTAGATCCATTAAATGAATTTCTTGATAATTTTGATGGCTTGCTATCTAAATATAATAATTATTGGAGACGCAAATACAGACCTATTGGAATCCAACAAGATAACTACCACTTACAAAGCTATAATAAATTCTAATAATTATAGAATAATTAACAATCTTAAGGCTTCTGAGGCAACCAGAATAACTGATACATCAGCTACAATAATCGACCACGTACTGGATAACAAATTCTCCAACACTCATGTAATTAACCTTTTCGACTGGCCAGGATTAGACCATAAGATAATTAAAATCTCTTTAACTAATACTCCCATAGTGAAACAGAAAATGAATACCAAAGAATTAAAAGTCTTTAATCAGGAACAATTCAGAAGCAATATGGAAGAATCGATAAATAGTATAAGGACGTATATAACCATGGAACGTCTAATTAAATTAATAGTCGAAAGTAAAGAAGCCACTACAACCATTAAACGAATACGTACTAGAAAGGACAATGATTGGTTGTCAACGGAGATCATGGAAATTATTATTAAACGTAACAAGTTATACTCTCGACAAGTCAGAGAACCGAACTCAATTATAATAAAAAATGAATTTTTGAAACAAAAAAATCTTGTAAACCGAGAAGTCAAAAAAGCCAAAAGGAAATTTTTACATCAAAAAATCACAAAAGCGAAATGGCAATAGTAAAAAAATCTGGAGAACCATAAATGGCGTGATATCCAACCACAATAATGTAAGTAACAAAGTAAACGGAATTGAAGAACTAGATACTTCTACGGGTAAGGAAAACGATGCTATGATTGTTGCAGAGACAATGAACGATTACTTTTCTTCTATTGGGAAACTGTTATATGACACTGCCAAACAGAAATACTTGCCAACTGGGTCTGTACCAGATTCTTACTTGACTCCAAACAGTAGCATGTTCCTTAGCCCAACAAATAAAACAGAAGTCATTAACATAATCAAAAATTTGAAGAATAGTCATTCATCGGGACTTGATGGAATCTCAGCTATGGACTTTAAAATTGTTATGAATGTAATTGCTGAGAGACTTACTGAAATTATTAATAAAAATATGAAGGAAGGCTGTTTCCCAGATTGCCTAAAAAACGCAATGATTACTCCGATTCATAAATCTGGTCCAAAAGACAACCACGAAAACTATCGACCAAATTAGCCTAATAAGCACATTGAGTAAAGTGTTTGAAAAAAAATCTGCACTCACGATTTACTAACTTCATTAACAAAACAGGTGGATTTGATCCCAAACAGTATGGATTCCAGCGAGCCAGTAATACATCGACAACCTTAACAGATGCTCTCGAACATGTAAATGGAGAATTGGACCAAGGAAAATATGTTGTTGCTATATTTATCGATCTAAGTAAAGCATTCGATACTGTAGACCACTCAACACTCATAAAATCCCTATATAACCTAGGGGGCAACCCACATATGTGCATCAAGAGTTATCTAGAAGGTAGAACTGTAGTAACGAAAAATAAAGATAAACTCAGCGCACCTAAACAGATGAATATTGGAGTCCCTCAGGGATCCATATTAGGTCCACTATTGTATCTGCTTTATATTGACAACCTGAAATACCAAAATCTCCAAGCGAGTTATTTCGTCTATGCAGATGATACGTTGTTAATTTACAGTGGTCAAGACTCAACGTTACTTGAAGTTAAAATAATGAGGATGTGAAGAAGTTCACGTCATGGTTACATGGAAAATACCTAACCATTAACGAAAATAAAACAAAATACTTATTGTTTAAACAGAAAAACTAATGTGATATAAACTTAAATATATTGATTGAGTCGACGTTGATTTTGTAAAACTCCATTATATTGATATAATGAAAACAAAATTGTTTTCGGTTTTACTACGATTTATTTGTTAAATAAGTCACCAGGTTTCGACCTATGAGTAGAGTTGGCCGTTATAACTAATAACTCATTTTTAAACTCATTATTTCAATAACTAAACTAACAGTTTCTTGTCAATAACATAAATGTTATTTCCGACGACGGCCAGTTATAACTTATAACAAGGTTATCGTTATTCCGTTTAGTTATTGTCGACGACTATTATAGTCATTTCGTTTTCGTTTAGTTATATTATAACGTACCACATTGTTACGACTTTGTTATTGTCGTCGTTCAATAATGTAGCACGTTATTGAACATCGACAGTTTTTTCATATTTCGTTTAGTTTAATAACGTCGGATGCTATTAAACGATGGCAGTTATTTTGTTTTTATTTTGAACTATCTAGTTGTGTAGTTATTTGAATTTTTTGGAGGAACACAATCGTTTCGTTTAAACGTAGTCATTCGTTTATTTAGAGGTAGCTGGTAGGTATAAGTTTTATAATGACTTTAATATTATAATCAAATGATATTTTAGCATCATTAGATTTTATTAAGATTCGTTAAATATTATGATGTAGTTACCTAAATGTAGTTAGTTTTTTTTACAATTTGATCGTTATAAAATAGCATTTTTGAATAACTGTTATTTATAAATAACGATAACTTGTTGAATGTTATTTTGAAATAACAGTTATTCCCACCTCTACCTATGAGGTCATTGTCAGTTTGACAATGACCGCATAGGTCAAAACCTGGTAACTTATTTAAACAAATAAATCGTAGTAAAACCAAAAACAATTTTGTTTTCATTATATCAACTTAAATATAGTTATTAATAGCACAGTTATAACAAGAACAAACCAAATAAAATACTTAGGACTCTATCTTGATGACAAACTGGACTGGACGATCCACATAAAAAATAAAATAGAAAAACTTTCACCTATTGTTGGAGTGCTAAGGCGTAGGGATCTTTTCGATATAAATATTAAGCATATAATTTATAACTCTTTTATACTACCTCATATTACATATGGCATTTTAGCATGGGCCCATAGCAGTTCCCATAATTTAACAATAATGCAAAGACTTTTAAACAAAGCACTGAAAGTAATCTTTGGACTGCATAGACTAACTAGAACAACTGACCTTTACAAAATAACTCAAGAATTAAACTTAGAAGAAATTATCTTTGTTGAAAAAGCCAAACACCTCTATAAAATAAAGAATAATCTAATAAAATCAGACCTGAAACTAACCACAAACACTGAAATACACATCCACAATACAAGACAGAACCACCTACGAACCACCCTCCCGAGAACAAATAGAAGGCGTAATGGATTCCTCCATACATCCATCAAATTATTCAACAGTCTACCTGGATGTTTGAAGGATGCTAGGAGTCTTAACATTTTCAAAAGAAGAATTAAAAGATACGCAAGGACATTAAAACTCAACACTGACAATAGACATCTGTAACTTGACCAAAATTTCCTATGTTTAAAAAACTGTTTCCTCTCAACTACTGACTGAGGAAATTATAAAAAAAATACCATTGCACTGTAATATAATATTTGTCTAGATAATATTTGAACAGACGTGTTCACCTTTTGACCCTTATACTCTGGATGATCATCCAAAGTGAAACAGTCTGAATGCTACTTTACTAGCTACCCCGATTGTGGCAGGCGTTACCGCGTTATGATGGTATGTTATGTACAGACAAAGATATACTTACAACAGGACATTTCCACATGTTTAGAGCTGTCTTCGCTATGACTATGGCAAAGTTGTTGCTCTTCAAGAGTTCACAGAAAGGCTGTTTAAAATTAAATAAACTTTGTTTGTATTGCTGGCTAATTAGTTGATATCCAACTATTTCCATCTGAAAACAGTACATTAATAATTATCGATCTAACACCCATGGGCTTATTATAAGGCATGCAGTGTTTTTGGAGATAGTGTAACAAGATGTAACTTTTAAGATGAATACTTTTTTGGCGTAAGCTTTTTGAGAAATTTATTCCACTCTTCTGTTTGGATTTATACCTAGCTCGGGGTAGTGATTGTAAAACAATAAAAATAATGGTGTGAAATGAAAGTTTAAAAAGACTACTTTCAGACGATTCTATTTCTATTGTTTAGAATTCTTTGAAAACATTCTCATATATTTTAAAAGCTCGTGATCATTTTTATTTAGCAGCTTTCAGTTGTCTTAGCAGGATATATAACTTATTTTAAAAAGTAGCTTTTTTGCAGTTACCAAAATTTCGGTAGTTTTTAACAAGATTTAAGGAACGTTAGCAAAATAAACCATTTATTTGGCAATATTTGGTAACTTACAATTTTACTGCATTTTTCTTATTCAGTTCGATCATTCAAATAAAATCCTGCCAGCAATTATATCTGTTTTTTAAAATACGATTTATTTACTTCAATAATTTTAAGCATTTTATTTCAGCAACTTAGCAGATTTCATCACGCGTCTAGCAGGATCTAAAATTTAAATTTGCTCACCCTGAGATGAGATCTCTATATGACCAGGCGATGATCAACTCGTCTGAACGGTGCATAATTAAAAATAAAACTCACGGTTACGTTGTTAGTCATAGGCCACAAAAAGGTCACATTTAAGTAGAATGAATGTCTGCTTGTTCTGTTGTATCTTGATACTCCACTATCATGTACAGACGCGTAGTTGGGGTCTGTACTCTTGAGAACGACCCTCTCAAAGTCAATTAGCGTGTGACTCGACTGTAATCAAAACATTTATTGCCGAAAAATTAAATTTTGATATAAAGTTGGACGAAAATTAACTGTAGGTATTCTAAAGGTGGATCAATAACCGAATATATTTATGACTTCCTCTGGCACTAAATCAATCTGCAGGGTTGCTCTTGACAAAATCTAAACACGATCTTAATCTTAATCATACGACGCGCGAAGTGACTGTTGGCCAAAAATACGCGCATACCGATCGCGCGTAGCGGTAGCGCGGTGTTTTTGTCCATAGCCCCTATGATCAAGATCAAGACTAGTTTAAGATCGTATTTAGATTGTGTCAAGAGTAGCCCTGCTGGGTCACAAAGATCTAGCAGTAAAATAAATCACAAAGATCATTTCTTGTTCATGGTGCTCGCTGTTGGAACAATCTTCCATCGAAAATCAGGATGATAACAATTTTTCCTTCTTTCAGACAAGCTGTCAAAAATCACTTCCTTTCATTGAATTTAGCATCTGACTCCTAAAACCCTTTCCCCAATGCATGTGCACGCTGCAATATATGTATGTTCTACTTTTTTATTATTATGTGTCCATAAGTGCATTGTTGCCTGCATGTGTCTTTTTCATTTGTTTGCTTTATATTAGGTATATATTTTTATTTATTTTTATTTATTTATTATATTATTATACTGTAGATATGTATGTGGATGTATGTATATTTATGTCTGTTTTTTTTGTTTTGTTTTTTGATTTTAATAACCGGGTAAGTTGGAAGACATCGCATTTTAGCGATAAACTCGCCTTCTGTAGATTGAAAAATTACCAAAAAGTCAAGATACTCAGAGATGCTGAAAAGTCCCCTACGGAACTGGAGGCCCTAAGAAATTCGTACAGAGAGCTAGACCGCTTGGTAAAGCACTCTGTGCGCAAAGACAGACGACGTGATGTCGAAGCCAAAATACAGCTTGAAAGAAGACTCTCTTTGAAATTACCCGCATGTTAGGAGGAAGAGGTCAGAATAAGACTGCTGACTCAATTAATGATAGCAGTGGAAACCTGATCTCTGCCCCTGACTTAGTAAGAGGAAGATGGAGAGAACACTTTGAGTTCATTCTAAACCGACCGGACCCCTCCTCACCTTTTGATGTTGGCAATGAGGATGGCGACCTAGATATCCCACAGGTATCTAGGATAGCCGAAACCCCCCCAACACATGAGGAGATTGAGGCAGCTGTAAAAAGGCTAAAAAACAACAAGGCCCCAGGTGAGGATGGAATCCACGCAGAGCTCCTTAAGTATGGCATGAATGCGCTTATCCACCCACTGTACCATCTCTTTAACAAGGTGTGGAATGAGGAGCTCTGCCCGAAAGATTGGAGAAATGGATCCATCGTGACACTTTTCAAGAAGGGAAACCCACTGGAATGCGGAAATTACCGTGGCATCACACTACTTAGTGTGCCCGGTAAAGTTCTCTCACAAATCATATTGAGCCGCATTCAAAAACCAGTGTTGGCATCTCTGAGAAAGCAACAA